>JAQFXW010001670.1:0-14415 GCA_034693945.1 Dendrobaena attemsi | reverse complement strand
GATTACGAAGGTTACGGCCAAAGTAGCGTTGTATGAAGTTAGGAACACGGTCTGCCATAACTATAAGAGCATCGTTGGCCTGTAGTCGTTTATTTAGGACGCTTTTAGTTGTTTGGGGAACCCGACTTGATCTACTTGACTGTGGAGCCCCGTGTCAGCGTACGTGAGTGCGTGCGAGCGTGAGCGGGTGGTGGTGGGGGAGCGGGGGCTAAAGTAGCGGGATGCTCCAAATGCCCGCCTTTGTTCTGCTGCGAGGTCCCTAACAGCGGCACCGTTGTTAACGGCCGCATAGATATCCTGCTGTCCTACTCATACCAGTTTCCCCTCCTCCCAGCGTCTCTCTCGTCCCTTCGTGTATCTTTCCGATCCTCTGTCTGTCTGTCTCAATTCTATTTCTCTGTCTGTCCAGCTCTGTCTCTCTCTTTAGACGCCCCTCTTTCTCTGGCTGTCTCTTTTATCTGTCTCTCTCTCTCTTTCTCTGTCTGTCTGTCTCTCTCTGTCTCTCTCTCTCCGTCTCTCTCTGGTCCCTCTGTGTCTGCCAGCTGTCTGCTCATCAATCGTGTCTGTCTGTCTGTCTGCCTGCCCATATGTGGTCTTCCCCTCGTCCGTCCTTCCTCTGTCGGTCGTCTGGCCTAGACTATACTCGTGTTGTAACTTACGATTCTCCAGAATGCGCCAGGTGCAGCGCACAGGCATTTTTAAGACAGCGATCTATGTTAGACTTTGTTTCCCCGCATCCCCTCCGCCTGCAGCCCCCTCTCTCCTCCCCTATCCGCTCCCCCACCCCTACCACTATCCCTACCCTCACCGAAGAACATCGAGAGCACGTGCCGGGCAGGAGGCTGAGTCAGCGAAGGCTGTTGACGGTCTGTAAACAACTAATAAATGAATTGAGGAATCTGAGATCTGGGCTTCGGACTCGGACCCGATTGGATGTGTTATGACGAATATGACAAGCGCGGCATATCCCGGCCCGTCTCCCGGACCCGGACTCCGTGCAGGGGGAAGTAAGGGGCCCCCTGGGATGTGGAACTCCACGGAGGCTGTCTGGAGTTGGGAGAACTGCTGGGGGTGCAGGGAGCTAATTTTGCTCAGCAGACGTTTAGTCATAAATTATATAACGCAAGCAGCGTCGGACTGGCTGACAGCCGCTTTCGGTTTCGATAAAAACTGTTGGCAATTTTTTTCTTTCGGTCTGGCGTATTTTAGTAGGCCTGTCGTATGGTATTTGCTGACTTCTAAAGCGCCTCTGCTAGCAGGGGCTTCTATTCCTATACCAAGCGGGTGCAAGTGCGCCCAGTGGAAAACAGGGGGGAACATTTTATAATGTATAATTTTCAGAAATAGGGGGAAAGACTGGTCATGGGGATGGATTAATATTTTTGAGGGGGGAAAATGCAAAGTCCTGAGTTTTTGAGCCCGGCTGCTTGGGGGAGGGATAGAAGCCCCTGATCACTGGTAGCCGGATTCAATTTACTCTGGGCTGTACCCCTTGGTACGATTCTTTTGCTAAATTATACAATGTCATCTAGGCGTAAAATTCTCATTAAGTATCTTAGGCTGTCGCTATAATGCAAATATTCGACTGAATTCGTCTTTGATTTTGAGATCTGTTGGCTTGAGACTCCTTCCTCACGAGCTGTGTGTAGATTCTATATTGCTTTGATGTCTTCCGGGCTTCAGAGGTTTGACGTTCTTCCTCGACGATTGTTCCTATTTTAAGAAACAGCCTCGATTAAAGTATTTATAAAAATTAGTATCCGGCTCATGAACAGAAAGTCATTTTATTGGAAGTTCTGCTGTTCGATAATTTAACAGAACTGTAATTGACGACGTTTATAAGCAGAAGTCTTATTTTCATATTTGCACAAAGTGTAAACTCTTTGATGATAGATGATGATTAATAAGTGGCTATGTCCGAAAGAAGATGTGTCGTAAATTAAGCACATTTCTTCAAGATTATTTTTTTATTCGATTTATTTATATTGCCACCGCAAAACCAAGATGGTATATGGCACACGAGAAATCTAAATCTTGACAAAAACACCAATTTTTGGGTCCCTTTAATCTTTTTTTTTTGTTACATCAGAGGTGGAATGTGACCTTTATTTCCCCTTTACTGCACCAATTGTGTGGCTTACTACAGGTTCAGTGTGTGTGTCTGGTGTATGTAGTCTCGACTTATACAGGACTTCGACGAAATGTTTAGTTGAATTGTATAAGAAAAGCGACAGCGACTTTAGACTGAGAAAATCTTTGTAATTTGTTTTCGTTTGTTTTGGTGCGTAGCATAAGTACTTGGATTGTAGATTTAAAGCTGCTTTATAATAATTATTATTTTCGCTGTGGTCGCTTAGAATTGGTCCTTCTTACTTTATGCTCTTATGTTATGTTTCGGGTTGCGGTGTTGGCTAGCCCGAATATCCGCATACGTTTCTTTTTTGTTCTCGGCGTGTTGAAATTTTGTTTCTACAACTTTGGTTGCCCTGATGGCAAGTCGGAATTAGAATCCAACGAGGTGTAGGGTTGAAAAATTCTGTACACATATTAATTAGATATTTTGGTGTTGCTAATTTGCAGTTTTGCACCTGAAAAATCTTTATTTCAAGGTACGATATGAAAGGAAATCTGTCACAGAGACCGTTTGTCTGTTTTCTCTGCTTATGCCAACGGCTGGTTGTAAAACAGCTGAACCTACATTACAATATAATTATTATGTAGCACATTTTTATTGTGCCTGCATGCAAAAAATTGTATTTTGCTGCAATTTTTTTCTGGTCATCTTCACTTCAAAATTAAATCGATCTGAAGAGGTAACAGGTAGTTTAGATGTTTTTTGTAACGTTTAGCTGTAACGCGCATTGTTGCAGTAGACCTAAGGTGAAGCAATGAACGAATTGACATGTAGACAGGAGCTTCTACCCCTCCCCATTGACAGCCAGGCTCACAGGCTAAATTCCTCCCCATGTTGAAGGCAAAAAACGTAAAGGTTTTTTGCCTCACCCTGTATTTTGGTTGCAAAATAAAATGGAATTGAACTTTTTTAAATTAGCACCAAAAAAAACAGTGCACGAGTTTTTTTTATTTAATTAGCCTACGCCTGGAGCATTGACTAATCACCAGACACATCTGCCCGATCCGATCTTTATACTGTGTGAGCATAGGAATATACGAGTTGGCCTATTTAGGTAATCAAGACAAAGTCATTGAAACATGCAATTAATTTGGCTAGATGAGGTGTCAAATCGACAGCCTTAATTAGACCTACGTGTGGGGCAGGGATGTAAAAATGTTTTTTTTTATTTTCCTTAAAAAAATATAAAATCCAAAAAACAAGAAATTTTGGTTTTTTAATTTTAATTTTTAGAATAATTTTTATTAACATTAATTCGATGGCCTAAAATTCAGGATTTGACTTATTATTGTAGGCCTAATAAAATCAATTGCTATCGATCATTTTGTGCTTATCAGTCTAAAATCTCAATTGGATCAATCGGAGTTGGAATTTTTCTTAACGTCATCTGAAGTCGGAAAATATTAAAACCAAAAGCAAAATATTATAAAATAACACCAGAAAACCAACTTTTCTTTTTTCCAAAAAACTTGGTGTCTTCCACCCCTGGTTTGGGAAGGGTAATGGATAATAATTACACTGTCACGAAACGTCCAGAAAAGACCACACGAGGTTAACGTGGGGCGTGGTAGTGTAGTGGTGAAGGTCGTCGTCTAGCAACCGAAGGGTTGCAGGTTCGAATCCCACCCGCCACGTAAGGACCTCTAGCAAGTCCTTCATTCACAATTGCTCAAGAGTTTTGGCATGTCAAACTCCGACACTCCTGCGGGCTGTAGTTGGGACCGCCTCTGAGTAATAGTGGTCTGTAATAGGCGGTATAGAAATACACAAATACAAAAACGAGGTATTGTATTTGTGTATTTCTATATTTACTCATACCTATAAACATAGCCTCCAGTAGGCCTACCGTACCCAAATGGTTAGCACAAATGATAAAAATTCCCCTAATAAAGTTTTGGTCCAATATTATGTGCTAATAAATGGAATTTGAATTTTGATTTATTATAAATACGTAGGCCTATTTATAAAATGAAAATGAGTGTGCAAATGGCAAATAACACAAGACTATAGTAATGGCGCACTATAACCAACACAAACGATAGGCCTATATTAAAGCAATTTAAGAGTAATTTCATCGTCCCCATCGTGCTGAGCGAAGGATAAATTGCGATTATTTTGATAATTATTGCGGTAAATGCAACAATAGCAATGTTAATAAAGCTGGAGCAGAGTGGAACGTTAGGGAAATTAATCCATAAACTCTGTGCAAAAGTGGAAATTGGGCTAAATGAAGCCTGAATGTCGGAATCATTCTTATTCGCAGGAAATTTATGCCATAGGGCCTAGAGGATGTAAATAGTAGGCCTATCATAGAAACCATGGCGATATGGTATGTGCATATAAATGGAGGGCCATAAAGGAACCTCTGCGTTTGTGCTAAATTGCTAATAGTCTTTGTGAAAAGTACTGTTTAAATGCAATTATACAGATTGAAAGGTAGTTCATATTTACGTAATACTGGCCAATTTCACAAAAATACTTCACACAGAACAGAAGTTATTCAACTTTTAGTGAGTCCGACTCAGTTCTTAGATGGATCATAAACGTTTAACAGTTCTTTGCTAATAATAGGCTTAGCCTATATCAGTCAAAAGTTTAAAAAAAAGTGTTAGGCCCCTAATGAAATTCTACACGCGGCACGCCTAAAGGCAATTCATTTAACATAATATAATCGACCAAATGTTATCAAAATATTTCAAACTTAAAACAAGTTACAGAACTCTTAGCGAGACACTTCTGCATTCTAATGAATCAGAAAAGTGTAATCATTTCAACAAGCCTTAGAAAAGTGCTGTAACTTTTGTTCAGATCGATCTATTTCGATACATTTGGTCGTTATATTAATTTATGTAGCTTCACATCGCAGGGGGAGACCCGGTCTAGATGTCAACAGACTGCAACACCATCGTTCAGAGGCGTAGCCAGAAACTGATTTTGGGGGGGTTATAAATTTCTGCTCTGCCCGTCGCCAAAAAAGCTGATGACCTTTTTTAAAAGTCATTCATCACAATTTCACAGATTTCAGGTCTATTTCTCGGATTTTTGGGTTAGGGTTAGGAGGGTTAAGGTTAGTTAGGGTTGGGGTTTTAATCAACCAACATTTCGGGGGGGTGGGAGGGTTTAACCCGTAAACCCCCCTAAATATGCCTCTGTCGTCGGTAATATTCGGCAGTTTTGTTTCGCCTACTCGGACAGTTACAGTCTCGTCTGCCGCCGTTCTCGTCCGCTCCCATAAAACGGACACCGTCCGTCCGACAAATTTACGACGCGTCCGTATGTTATAGGCCTAAGGTGGAGCAGTGGATTATTGCAGCATTCGAGAATCCAGACCACACTGCAGCGGTGGATTTATGCCCTCAGCTGCCTTTGCAGGGTATGTAATCCCAGCCGCACGCTGACGCCCGGACCCGCAATAGTTATTGCCATGGTTGATCGTGCCTTCTTTTGTGTGACCGAAACGGCGAATTCGTTCACTGTCCCCGCGCAAGAGATTGCTATGTCCGATACGCCTGAAAAATATGCATTGTGATTGAGAACGTGTATTGTATTGTATTTGTGTATTTCTATACCGCCTCTTACAGACCACTGCTACTCATAGGCGATCCCCACTACAGCCCGAAGGTGTGTCGGAGTTTTTACATGCCGAAGCGCTTGAGCAATTGTGAGTTTAGGACTTGCTAAAGGTCCTTACGCGGTGGCATTGCTCCCAAACAAGCCCCATGTGTTAGCCCGAGATGTTAAATCTCAGAGTGTCGGCAGACATCGGGATCGTACTCTGTACCTTGCAAACACAAGGCCCGACGCGCTCCCAATGTAGCTAACTGGGCTAGTGTAGCTTGTTGTTAACCTGTGTAAACTCTTCTGTCCATTGCTATCAACGCAGTTAACAAAGAAGTGTTTTGGAAAGCCACAACGTAGCCACAGAACATACCTGAGAGCCGCCTGCTTCCGTATCAATGTAGCGGGGCATTGGAAACCGTGTCTGCAGGATTTCTTGAGCATCATCCACCGGAGCCTGAAGAAGCTGCTTGAAATTCTCATATTCCGGCATCTCCTGGTATTTCAATTTGCGCCACTGGGCAATCGTCTTTTGTTAGCAAAAGAGAGAAAGTTCCGAGTCTCATTACATACCATACGAAAGCAACATTTATTCATGAAGAAGTAGAAATCAGTTAAACAGATGCACACTCAACAACGATGAGAAAGCAACTTGAATACAATAGTGAATATGCACATACATTAATTATTATTATAAATTTATTAAATTTTCACACTTCGTCCATTATTACTAATTTGAGCGAACACACAGATGTTTAGTAATGTGTTCACTGTCATTAATTAACATGATAAAGTTCATGATAAAGTTCTCAAAATGGAGATGAGCTCAGATGATCTGTTGCGTCCCCCTAGATACACTTATCTTGGCATGGAATGCATCGGTGGAAAAGATTGGAACCACTCACTTCACCTATCTGGCCTTTATAGAAGAGGAAAAGAATGATTTAATAAAGGAAATGAGACAGGTACATAGAAACTGAAATACCGATCTATACTAAAAACTCTCTGCAGTCGAATGGATGACTAAAACAACAATGAAAACGATCAAAAATGTCAATTAATGTCTGATTAACTAAGAATTCCTGATTTATTCTTATTAAAAATCTAATCAACAATAAGTTTCAGGCAAAGAGAATTAGAAGAGGAACAATTATTGCTCAAATATGTTTCGTTACCTCTCCGTGGCAGATGAGAATTTGGAAGAAGGTATCCATCAGAAGAATGCGATCTGGTTGAATGCTACTCGTATCCAGTAACACCGGCTGAAACAAAATTAACAATAATATTTAATGTACAGCAGATTCAACCAACACATTTCATTTTCATTTATTCACACATTTCTATACCGTCCCTTCAAGTCTCCTACTACTCAGAAGCGGTCCCTACTACAGCCTGGAGGTGTGTCGGAGTTAACACGCCGAAGCACCCCGAGCAATTGTGAGTGGAGGACTTGCTCAAGGTCCTTACGCAGCGGGTGGGATTCGAACCTGCAACCCTTCGGTTGCAAGGCGGCGACCTTCACCACTACACTACCGCACCCCACATATAGTATATATATCAAATTCTTATGGCGTCTCCTTTAAGACATTGTTTTCAGTCTCCGTCTCTGTGGCCCATTTAACGTAATCGAATATCGTCCATTGCCGATTTGGAGTGATGTCAAAGGCAGTAGTTGATATTCAATCTACGAGGATCTTTCAATTCACCAGACAGTTTAATCTGATGACTGCTGTTGTGCCATTGTTGTCAGATTCAAAACATATGGATAGATACCTCGTGCATGCACGATGTCTTGTTGTATTGGTGTTTAAATTTCTAAGATGTCAGTAATTTATCGCTTAGACAATCGTCATCAGAATTCTTTTAAGATACAACTCAAAACTCGTTATTTCTTAATAGCCTTAAAAAAATATAAATATCTAGCAGTTCTTTGCGTGGCGGCTAACTAATCCGATCTGCACTTCTGTGTGACTTTGTGCGGCGATGTGCAAGTCAAAAATGGAGAATAACAATGATCATAATCCATAGATTAAACTAGGATCCAATGTATTTAAAAGTTGAAAGTCTAACTAAACCTTTGCTTGGTTCGTTTGTTATAGTCCGATTGTGATTCTTATAGTCATTGCTATTTACTTTCAGGTCATGATTTCGACTCTAGAGTCGATCACAGAACCAACCTGTCTAGCTCGACGGAGCGACTTCGACATTTCTTCATAAAGCGACACGGCACGGCTCCTCTTTCCGTTACCGTAGACACTGGAAAACTTAGCTGTACACCTGATCAACCAACCGTACACACGGATGTCTTTGATTGTGTCTGTGATGCCTCCTCGTTCATTTGTTAGCGTTTTGTTAGCACTGTAGTGACCAGGATGTACTTGATAGTGAGTGGAAAACTAATGTGGCTCGTTGTCTAAGCAACGAACGGTGTCTGTAGCGAATCGGACATACTTGTGAAATCCTGTTAGATCGTCGTGTCGATTGTCTGTTGACTGTATACACTGACGTCGTACTTGTGTCTATGCACATACATATACCTTCATTTGCGCACGCACATGACTTTCTACGTATTGTAGATGCAGTGATTTGCACAGCCCCCAGATTCTAATTTGCTGATGATTTCAAGGTAAAGATTTTCAGTGCAGGGTTAAGTAGAAAATTAAGTACGTGATCGATTCAGTGGGTTATGTATGATGCTGTTTCGGATTGCAAAGGACTGGGCTTTTTATGAGTGTCAGTTTGCTTGAATCTTCCTTTTTTAGCCGTTCTTTTTTAGACGTATGGAATAATTATGCTTACGTACGATGATCCAATCCTTCTGACTTGAAAAGCTACCATTATCAGGATTATTAAATCAGCAAGTCTTACTGAAAAACATGATGAAGTTTTTGCTTATTATTATTTTTCTAAATTGCTAATTTTTTTTTAAAAGTAGAAGTGCACCCTCAGGAATGGACGATTCGGCTCCCCAGAGTCTCACGGTGCTCAACAATAATTGATTGATTGTACTTTACAAGTTTTGGTGGAATATTTCGATATCAGTGTTTGAATCCCTTAAGGTGCAGAAGTGATTATTATTAAAGGGCTTACTACGATTGGAATGTACTTTGTAAAACTTGGTCAAGTTCATTTTTCTGTTGCCTTTAAATGCTTGGCTATGTATGTCTTCTATTGGTTTAGGAATAGGTTCTGTGTTACTGGTTATGCGAAATGGTTTTGTTGAACTTGTGTACGGGGCTGAAATTGGCTAAGGTGTGGTGCAGAATATGACTAAACTGACTTTCGGGATTGACCTTGCGTGACCTGGCCCAATAGTTCGTTGCACTTGTAAGCTAGATCTCCAGTTCTTTTGTTTTTGCACGTGAATGGTTTAGCATGAAGTAAAACCGACATTGTTACGGCTCTTTTTCGAACTCAATTCTTGTTCAGTTATGTGATGTCTTACTACGTATTACGACATTATATCTTGTGAAACAACACGATGGGTTATTCTCTTTCTCTTTCTGGTCTTTTTGCGTTGGTGCTGATTTTACAGAAGTACGTCTGCAGTAATTCACAAAAACCTTTATGTTATCTTATAAAATGCCAAAACTTTTGGAATGCTGGAAGTTTCATTCGATTGTTGAATGATTCATTCAACTTGGCTTATAAGGGCATTGGAGATTTACTCAGGCAGTCCAGCACAGCCCAGTTAAACCATTGGTACAGAGTTGAGTCGGTTGGTCAATAGTATGATTTCAGATGTTACCAATACATGTTCATCTTCCAGTTAAGAAAGCTTGTGTTCGTGGCAACACACCCATTCGGAGTTCGCATTGGTCCCACATGGACCAGTATAGGGCCCACGTTATGGACTGGTATTGAACTTATCACCGTTCCATCCAAAGCCATGAACTGAAAGCTGTGCAAGAGAAGTTTTGCACTAGTCCAATTGAAAGGGTCGAAATATGTAGAGCTTATTTATTATTTTTAAGAATTCTGTTTGTTAATTTGCTATTTCGATTAAACACAATTGTTTTCATTCCTTTCTCATTTCTGTTGTGTTTGTCCTTTCCGGTTGTTGTTTGAAGGAGGATTGTCTATAAAGTTCTGGTTGCCGTTAAAAGTTTAATAACGAGCAGCATCGGTTACCCAGTCAGTTTCAGTAGTCCTACATTCTCTCATCTGCGTAGTTTCCACAATTTTCAGCTTGGCCGCTGTTCGGTTATTTGTTCTCCATGGTAGAGTTACTCGACTTCATTTATGCGACTGTCTTGCATGTGGTCCCCAGTTCCGCTTTGGTCCCATTTTCAACGCCTGGTCTCAACTTTACTTCCCGACAGAGCTCCACGGCGACCGTTGTCCTGGGGATGTTGCCGGCAACCTATGCATGCAGTAAGTTTTTTGCCGATGCGTTTTTTTGTATTCTGATTATAATTTATAAATACAACAGAGTCACTTATTTCTATCATTGATCGGGTGATTCGTCTATTCGCACAATTGTTTGGCGATTCTTAGGTAGCCGTGTCGGAATACCTTTTATGCTAAGTAAGGGTACTATATAGATGCACATTACATACATACATACACAATTATACATGCATACTGCAACAGTGGGGTGGATTGAAGAAAGATTTGTCCACAATTGCATACGAAGTACGCGAGTCAGTAGCTTCTGAATAGTACAAACTATTCGTAAAATGCCAATTAAACAGTTGCCGTACATATAATATCGAAGGATTAGCAATTAATCGAATGGCAGTGAAGAACGTTGCTAGTTTCAATTTGAGTCGTTGTCTGTTGCTCATAGGTAATCTCTAGGAAATGGAGACCCACTTTATCAGACATTGAAGCATGGCATGGATATCTTTCTCATTAATCGTCATATCGGTCAGCTAAGGCCGAAGTTGCTGCTTCGAAGTTTGCTGTACCATTTTCCCAGATGGTGCAATCGTATTTTCGAATTTCGTTCTGTCATTTGGGAGATCGTTTCTCGCTTGATGTTAGGCAGCATTTAGGCGCCTCAACGCAATCTAGAACTTTCACAGAGTGTCAATGTGCTCAGCTTCTCTTTGATGGGTCAATTTTGAACCCGCCGTTTTGGTTTAAAGCAGTTGCTCAGTCGTTTTTGGCTCACACGACTCAAGTGTACTCGTGACCTACATGCTCAAGCTGACTGCAATTCTCAGTCATAGAAGTTCAAAGCTTATGATGGTTTGAACTTCGTTTGTGTTTGGCCATGCGTCTTTGAGCTATTTGCGGGAGAACTATTTGTTTCTCAACTGCAAGTCAATGTTTTTCATCTGATACGGTCAGCCTTATTTTGCCGAGCAGTGTTTCTCTGACTTTTTAAATGTTCTAATCGTTTGCACAATTACTATGCGATTTGTAAGTCTGTAATTTGCATAATACCCTCCTGACAAAGCGCTCTGTCCATGCCTGACTTTCACTGATCTGCTTTTCAATTATTGCAGTTAGATGACCTCTTGCACAGTTCTGTGTTGACGTTTAGGTCTCGACTAAGAACCATCCACTCTTCCTGGACTCGCGTCCTTCATCGATTACTGGTCTGTCGTCTCCGATTTTCTCTCGGCTTTCTACCAAACATGCCACGGCATCCACTTTATATGCTTAGCCACTGCCATCAATCGAATTATTTGAGTGCAGCTGCACTTTGTTTAGAATTCTTTTTGTCCGTGCTGTACAATGGCTGGATTCTGTTACGTATCGCTCTCCATATTCAACATCTAGAGTCTCTTGCGCAAAGGTACGGTTGTCCATTTGTGGTCACAGGGTAGCAAAGTTTCCTATGTATTTATTGTGGTATCTTTGATAATAATAATTGTTAGACGTCGTCTTAAGTAAAATGCATAGCTTCCGCCGTATGCGATGCATCTTAAGGATGGCCCAGAACTTGTCAATATGCAGAATCGTGCATTTCTATACTATGCTGTGTTTGGGTGTTATTAAAGTAGTAATTAGTGCTGTTTGCGATACTTCTAATTGTCACACGATGGCCGGTCGCGCGTGTAAATGCGTGACTTGCATGAAAATTGACGTTTGGGTTGATTGCTGATGTGACTTTAAGTGATATGAAGCTGATTTCTCATGTGATAGCTATCCGACATCTGATCGAAACTGGTTCCACGAGCTTGGCTTGCGGGGGCTTAACATAATACGGTTCACGTTTCCAGCATTCTAGGGAACACTTGTCTACGTTCCACTAAACGAATCTTACATTATTGCACTTTACGTTTATATCTTCACGTGCAAGAATATTTACTGCACACGAGTTGCATTTAAGTTTTTTCCTGAATTGAACAGAAACGTGTCCGTGAGACCGTGCACTCTCGTGTGTACCGCCATTGTTCGAGAAACTAAAAGAGGAACGGTTGGCAAGAGCACCATCAACTAACTATATTATAGTAAATGTTTGCCAGCAAGGATGATTGATTACTACTCGTAGACAACTGTTCTCTTTGTTGTTCTGTAGCTTAGACTTGCACGCGTTGATGTGTGTTATCAGTGATGTTGTTGCTGAACTTGGGCTAACAAAAGTCCGAAACAATTACGGTGTATAAAGCTAATTCTTTGATGCGCGACTGTAACTGATGTTGAATTGTTGTAGACTTTTGACAGCATTTCCTTTTACTATCGGCCTGTATTGTTAGGATGAACGTACTGCTCCTTCCCATACTGTCTCTTTCGATGCTCTATGTTAATGCTCAACAGCAGATTGCAATACGATACGATACAATACAAAGTGTGCTTCAATACTGCCATCCTCCGAAAGCTCAGAAGCGCAAACCTAATTATGATAGACCATCACTGGTGCAGAGCGATTGTACTGGTATTGCAGAACAATTTTCTAATGAAGGACTTACTCGAGGCCCACACAGTAACTGCCTTGGACTAATCTCGAAACGTCTCTACTCTCGGCATTACCGGCCAAGCGCACAACTACTCGGCCACCAGTTCAGTTTTTAATATTGGTTTAGTAAATCTGTGCACCCAAACAACACGGTCCTGCACTCCATCGTTGCTCAAGGAAGGATTACGCGGCAAACTGCAGATACCGGGTTCAAGCCTACCCATGGGAAGAAATCTTAAGAAACTAACTTGTCTCTGATTAAATGTATTTTTCAAGATGTAGTTTTCAAATGCTGCAGTACAATTAAAGCAATTATCATTTTAATCTGTTTACAGAAAGTTCTATGCGTGAACTGTTTCCGTCAGCTGGGTCGAAGCCGTTTTTTCACGTAGTAATTATTTTAGACGGTCTGGTTGTTGTGTAGTAATTATTTTAGGAATGAGAGAACTATTGTGTAGTAAATACTTAGGAGAATTACATGTAGGTTACGCTGTAGTTAGTTCCGTAGGTCCGGTTATTTTGGAAACCAGTGATTTCATATTTTTTCCAGTTGTAATTATTTTACGGAGACTTTGTTGCGGTTTTGCATTTAAGTTGTTTTGTTGGTTTCACTTTTTTGTACAGTTACCTATAGACATTGTTTGACGGTTGAACGTACGGTACATTCTTAGCCACGAAACACACAAGGCCCTACTCAGCTGTGTTACAGTTTAACGTATTTTGTTACTTAGAGCGTATTCTTAGCCATGCGACACACGGGTCCCTCTCATAGCCATGTGACGTGTCAAGTCAAATCTCATGTGTACAATATTTAAAACACATTATGTGCCTCGGTGCGTAAAGCACAATATTTAAATTGTTTTCTATTATGCGATGAAATATGAAATAGTCACAGTGTGACAGAGAGTAAGAGTTTGTTTGGGTGTTGAGGTGATGTATAAGTTGAAGCGTACAATTTCAATTACTGATAATAAGGTTGAAGAAAGCCCGTAAGTGACGACATAGTTGGTCTATCGTCGGGTCACGCTTGGCCGCTTTCGGCTCAGAGGACAGAGTGGTGGTGACTGAGGATTATAAGGGCGTGGTGACACCTGGCTGTGTCCGACATAAACTTGATAGTCTGGCCGGTACCGGAAACATAATTTTTGGTTTTCGTAATTATTAAAAATAGTCGATGTAGAACTTTTCCTGTCATGTACATGAAATATTATTATTCTAGCATTAGTTTATTATTGTGTGAAGTGGATTTTGCAAAAACGTATGTGTATTTTACTGAAACCCTTTGGACAAGCGTTGCAAAAGATTTACATATATTGAACCATGGGTTTCGAATACTTTCAATTAATGGTGGTATTAAACTACAGATGTGTTTACTAGAATGACAATTGGACACTCCATTCAGACTGAAATGTTTTCGTAATTACTAGGGACTTCCAACTGTATGAAGCATATATTCAGTGTATACATTTTGTTTTGGTTGTGGGCATTATGTACTATAGAAGAGTTCATCCACAAGCGGTAGTTGGTGCAGATGTTGATTAGGTGCAGCAAAACTTGTGTGATTTTCTGTTTTGTGATGAAACAAACTAAACTGTTAATGACTTGTCTCAAGTGACAACGTGCAACTGTTTAAATGGAATTTCTTGGTTATGGTTCATGTGACTGAAATTAAAGCATTAAATTACGAACGACACTGAATTGGGTCAACCATGGAGTGTGAAGAGTGAAAGAGTATGTTCAGTCGGATATACTATTCGGGGGTACTCTAGTAGGGTATATTTGTGGGGCGCGGTAGCGTAGTGGTTAAGGTCGGCGCCTTGAAACCGAAAGGTTCCAGGTTCAAATCCCACCCACCGCGTAAGGACCTTTAGCA
>JAQFXW010001669.1:0-14417 GCA_034693945.1 Dendrobaena attemsi | reverse complement strand
GACTTTGAGCGATGACAAACCTGTATTAAACTTAGCTTATGTTTTGATGTACCATTGCCTTGTCTTGTTCTTGTTCAATAAAAGAAACAATTGAATTGAATTGAATAATGTAACCAAACGGTAAGCATGGAAAGCAACACTGTAATGCCTATTTATCCCGTTTAGACGGAATTGATTTATCCATTTAGACGGAATTGATTACTGATCAATGTATAGTGTATACCACATTTGACCTCAATGGCATTTCATTGGTTCATTTTGTATTGTATATTCTGGCAGCTCATCGTGTCGCATCACTTGCATGGTAGCCTATCGTATTGTATCATTATTACACTTTATTGCTAATATATCTAAACTACCTTTGTCTCATGATCTCTTAGTCCTTTCCAAAAGTGCAATAATTGAGCCTAAATTTTTCGTTCGATTTTTCAATTAAGCTAGAGTTAAAGTTATGGTTCGTATCATTTCTAAAGTAATTATATTTATGTTGCTATAGTTATTGGATTCTATGTTTACCTATTTACCGATGCAACTTAAGAGAAACTAGGCTATAGTGACAGCGGCGAAATTGAACTCTTACCTTCTTATGACGAAAAGTAGAAGTGACAAGAGAAAAGACCCGATGACGAGACCAAGACCAACACCACACGCCGACACCAACAGGATCCCTAGGCATACAAACAACATCATGCTGCATAAATAGTTGACGAATTGAACTATTATGACCTTATGACCTTAGAGGTTCTGCTGTGACCGGAAACGACCTGTTCGGACCATTGACATTGCCAATCTCGTGCTATATAAACTAAGTTTGTCCCTACTATAGACTTTGTCTTGTCTCATCTGAACTGATTATAGGTTATAAATTTCTTATATTATCCTGTTGTCCTATTCATACATTATTAATTTATTTCATATTGCTTTTTATCAGATTGCTTTAAACCATTCGTTTCTTTGCTTGATCTCACATTGCCTTACACTGGAACAAGAGACACCAAACAATAGCCAGAGGGACAGACAGGCATAGACAAAGACCAAGCAGAAGTTTGGATGCATTCAAACAACCTCATGTGGCCTATCCGTCCACAATCAACGACAGACAAATGGTGGGATGCATGCGTACACAGCAAAATAGATTTTTAAAGGAGATAAAATATAAATATACAATACATTTGGTATGTTTGCTGATTCAGTAGATTCCTATCTAAAGCGTACATGCCAACCTTGTGCTACATATTAAATGTGAAATGTTTTGCTACATTTGGTACTGATCGCTTTATAATTGTTTATGTGAGAGGATAATCTAGGCCGTAGGCTTAACAGGTCTTTGACCCTTTGGATTGCCCTTTTGAAACCAGCACTTGTTGATTCACTGTGTGAACCTGTTTCGAATTGAGTGTAACTATGAGTGTTTGTTCAATAAACAACAAAAACAACAACAACAACAATTAGTTGAGCGTTAATAAATTTGTGATGCCACTTAGACGGATACACTGACAACCTTTTTAGACCGATCTTTGCGCAAAAACAAATTTCTTATCAATTTGAAGGCTTTTCAACTGGGTCGAATAAGGCTGTGAAATAGAAGCCAAAAGGCTATGGCCGAGGAGTGACCCGAGAGAGTACTATTAAATGTCGCGGCTGTCGATAGATAGACACTGATGACAGAGCTGACAGGAAATTTAGACAAGCGATCAATCACTGGGACGATCGATCAATCAATCAAGTAAGCAATCAATCAACCGATATATCTCTCAAAACATCGATTGATATTACACAAGTGCTTCCTCGGTGGAGCATCCTTAAAAGCAAATAAGATGGAACTGTCAGCATCATCGTCGTCATCGGCGTCGTCACCGTCGCTATCGTAATCGTTCTCAGCGTCCGGCGCAGTTGCTGGCATCTAGCGATCAACCCATCTATCACTCAGAGGTGGGATGTAGTGACGGGGTCTCAGAATTTAAGGTACAGGGAAATAGAATTGTTGGAAGCGTTGAGGATAAGGAAAAGTGGAAGAGCAGGACGAGGAAGAGAATAAGGAGAACGAAGCTACTGAAATTGTAAGAATACAGTGATGACTATAAGACAAAATGACGTAAACAGAAAAGGCAAAAATGGAAAAGAGTTGGAAAAAAGATACGGAAAGAAATTTACAGAGAAGCCTAAATGTATCAAAGACGATGATGGAAGATGATTGTAGAAAATCTAAGTCAAGAATGAAAAAATCTAAATGAACATATTATAACTGATATTTGTTAATGCAAGAGTTGTAGACTACTGGAGTCGTTTCGATTATAGTTTCGCAATTATATATCAGTGGACACTTTTACAGTTTCAATTGAAGAAGATGCCAGGAAGATTGATCTAATTATTGCCGATTAACTTCTACACTTTTGCATTGTTATGCTCGTTATACACTATGAACGGAAAACACCAAACCTCTACATTGTACTTGGCACTTTGGCTTCCAAATAGCCCAGACCTTAATCCCGCTGACTACAAAATTTGAGTGTGGTGCTAGAAAAGCCGACAATACAAAGGTGTGTGCTGTCGGAGAACTGCTTCAGTTATAGGCCTAATAGGTATACCGTTGGTCGAATCTGATTAAGCTGTTATCGATTCTGCAATTAGTCTGTTGCGAGCGCGTCTTTGTGCGTGCGCTGAGGTCTAAAGTGGGCAGTTTGAACACACATTATAACTTTTAAAAATCAGGGCTTTTTAGCGTGCAGTTGTACACAAATGTGCAGTTTTAAATCAAATTGGTGCAGTTGCAAAAGGTGTTTTGTGCAGTTCAAAAGTAGTAAAAAAGGGACTAAAAATTGTACTTCATTTGGCATGAAATTATCAAAACTTCTTTTGCTTCTGGGGCTTCGCCTCAGACCCCACTGGTTTGATATCACTTAAGGTGATGTGCAGCACTAGTCAAAACCGTTGGGGTCGCTTTTAACCCCATTCATGGTTGGACGTAGGTCAAATAGAGACCCAAAATTCAATCCATTCAGCATCAAATTATCAAAATAGCCTCTGGGTTATGCCCCCGACCCCACTAGGTGACTAGGTCGATATTTCTTAAGAGGATATGCAGCAATAATTGAAGACCTTTGGGGTCGTTTGTAACTCCAGTTGTAGTTGGAGGGTCCCCTACTGACAAACTGGAAGTAAATAAGGGCCCAAAATGCACTCCCTTTGGCATCAAATTGTCAAAATTTCGTTGGCTTCACGACGCTTCCCAGACTCCCTAGTCGCTAGGGGCTAGGATTGTGCAATTGTAAATATTTCTTTAAAAAGCCGTGAAAAAATTACAATTATCTTATTCATAATCTTTAACTGAAGTTTCTCCAAGTTTAATTCAAATATACAAATTATTACGTAGCTTAATACAATGTAATGTAGGCTAATGTAAATCCTCGAGAATTTCTCAGCCCCCACAAAAGCCACGTCAGGGAGACCAGCTTATTCAACGGTGCTATACCAAATCAAAATCGCAATAGCAATTAACTCCCTGACCGTTCCGGTGCCAGGTAAAATCCGGGGAGGTCAGGCTGAGGAGACTACATGATGCTACGGTGGAAATCTATGGTGGTGGGCGTGTGGTTATGTCGTTGTTATAAGAGAGTTTGGTTTTTCCGTTCACCGTGTACTTGTATACATATTATTTTTTATGTTTCACGGTGTCATATTCTCTGATGATATATGGGGCCTATTTTACGTTTCATTTTATGTGCCGCGCTGTCATAATAATTATCTCTGATGCTATAGTTGCGTTATGTCAAGTCATACATGTATAGGCCTAGCGTGAAATGTGTTATGTTGTATTAATAAACGTAAATAACTAAATTGGCGGAGGACGATTAAAAAAGTTAAAACATGATTTGGAAATTGCCGAACCTCCAAATTGGACTGACCGGTCCTTGATTAAGTCGATAAATTGTGGAATGAAAGGTCACGTAGGCCTAAGGATTATTTTAATCATCATAAATTAAGTCTTCTGGTTATACGTTGTCACAAAAACCATAAAATAGATCATCTTCCTCATTTTAATAACAGCAGAAGCATCCGTAGAAAAAGCAATTTGCAGATCAGTCAACTCCTGTTCGGAATTAAGCTCTAATTGCAAAAACTGCGTAAATCTAGTATAGGCCTAGATCCATTTTGCTGGAGACATGGAATGAACTCGTAAGGAAGAAAATCCTGTAGAAATGAAGAACACAGACGAAGAAGGAGGACCTTAGAATACACTTAAGGTTTATTTTACGAGTAGGCGCCTATATGCCTAATATACCGCGTCTGGTAAGAGACCATGTAATATTGCAATAATGTAATAGGCCTATAATAGACCTATAATAGACACATTACGAGTTTAAGATAAAATTTAATAAACAGGATGTTATATAAAAATATTTATTAACATACAACCTCTATGAAATGATTGTTTCTTCCTCTGCTCCTCCCCTTACACAAGATAGGTTCCCCAAAACAATTAATCTTTTTATGTAAACTCATTGTGGATGTCAGTTTGTGTGATTAAACGAAAAATACAATACAATACAATATACAATACTTACCAAATGGTGAAGACCAATCTCCAACGATACCTTCTTCATTATCTAAGAAACGAAGAGTCAACATTCCTATTGACACAGCATTAGTCTCTAAAAGGTGATTGCATGCATGTAATGTAACGGTTAATAACGGCGAATAATGTAAAAGCAAGGAGCTTGCCAAGAAATGTTAGTATGCTGAGGTGAAATTCTCTGAATGATGATGGCATCATGGCAGTCTATTATGACAAGAACATGCATCACGTTTCTTCTACGGAGTATAGATAGGTTAGCTCTATGGATAACAGACGTTTTCCTCGGACTGCTCAGAGGGACATTTTGCCGAACCTGTCGGTGCTCGATCGGATTGTTAACACCAGAGAGTCTAGCCTTAACTAATTTCACTTCATAAATAAATAGACATCAACTAATGCAATTTATTCGTTTTCATCATCGTCTGTTGCTTATAATCTTGTAGAATCTCACGTGAATAGACCTACATTCGTGATTGATTCTAATTAAAATACAAGACTTTGCCTCTGACCGTCTCAATCTGTCTGTTATTCAGTGGACATTGACTGTTCTTTGTGCGTGTGTGTCCTTTCTGTCGCTGAAACAATCTCCCAGCGAACACAAAGTCTGGGTGTTGGTCTTCAGACTTCGACTAAAACTCAGCTATTCATGGACTCATTTCCTACGTAGGCTGTCTCTGTGTTTCTCCATTTCCCTCCTTGCAGACAACCGTACTTAACTTGGAATATTATGGCTTTCAACCGATAACGCCTAAAAATATGAGATTTATTCGCCTAGAATTTTCACAGTGGCGCAATATAGACTCTGAGGTGATTTATTATTTACTATCTGGTTTCTTATGTGGTTATATTTACGGAGTTCCTTAAACTAACTACCTTTGACTTATTCTGATCTGACATCCTTCCCCCATAAGCCTACGCAGTATAGTTTTGGCGCTGCTACCGAAGTAATATTCCAGGAGGTCGTGCAGTGCATGCTTACCAAATGACGAAGAACAGTTTCTGATGTCGCCAATCCACCTTCTACCATCGCATCGCAAGTACCACCTTTCCTTCGTTGCGTTACACCCTACGATCATGACGTCGTTTCCTGATCTTTCGAGCCAGCCGTGAGATGGTGGACCTACCGTCTGACAGCCTATCGCTACAATTATACGATATAGGCCTACATGTACCAACGCTATTTGGAAAAAACACAAAGAGATAACCGAATCCATGACAATATAAATGTATACATTGGAAATTAAGACGAGGGAACGGTATATGCAGAAAGCTCGTTTTGGTAACGTTTGTTCGATGCATTCTATCTTTAAAATACTGCATGCATGGAAAGAACAGATAGATAGTGCAGCGAGGATGTTCATGGGCATCAATTGCACAAAAAGCGATTTTGATTGTCACGGTTCTTTCACTCGTTCAATGTTCAATACTATACATAATTAAATCTCATGGTTTTCGTATAGTTTTGCTTGGCATTTTGAGCTATTATTGGACACGGTGCACGATTTAGTGTAGTGCTACATAATGATGTATTTATTCATATGCTGACATACATATTGACTGTGAACTTGATATGATTGATGGTCTGTCGATGACCTTACGGTCCAAAGCTGTTGTCAGGATCTAGAACGTAAGCAGGATGATAACTGAAACGCCGTGAAAACATCTGCAAATGGATATATAATGTTGCATACAAACGTCAAGGTCAGTGAAAGAAGTAGAGTCAGAAAAGGAAGAAGTCCTGAACCGAGTTATATGGCTAGAGTGCACTCAGAAGACTATATTATACTCTGCCTGGCTTCTATATCTCAATTACAATGTCTACACTCGTGTAATGCTTTGTGTTAGTCCCACCGGTGCTTCAGGCCTTTCAGCAAAGAGATGCTCTGCGCTGCAGTTACCAAACATGTACAGGAATTCAAGTGAGCGCTTAACGTGCATGGAATGAGGTCGATGAATCTTCAAAACCATAAATAATTAGGCCTGTTGATTTGATTAGAGGCATATGCGCAACAGTTGAACATGAGCATCATCCACTGAGTTTGCTAAATTTATTAGGCAGATAATTATAGCGTCAACGCATAATAATTCATGGTTCGGACGCCATTTGTTTCGATTTGACGGAGACAATTTTCGGAAACCGAAGATGACTGTAATTTGCCCAAGAGAAAGAGGAAAGGAGGGGAGGAGTTGAAGGAAGAGGAGGAGGAGAGGAGGAGGAGGAAGAAGAGGTGGAAGAGGAGGAGGATCCAGCAGAACGGGAGAAGAGAAAGATTGCCAATATAATGGACACAGCTTCATAATCAGATTCAATCTGTGGGTATCGTCTATTATAGCCCATGCATATATATTATATAGTCTTCGTGTATACAGGCATTTCCAAAAGAAAGCAAAACTGGAATAACTTATATAATACATATTGTATATTATTTTTAATTAAGTTCATTATACATATATTATATGGCATTGCGAATCATCGTCTTAAAATCTGGCTTTTTCGAAGATCCAATATTACGCCTACATAAATATTCATATCCTCCAGAAAATATAGATCTCTTTAGGTTCTTAGAATATTCGACTGAATATGAAAAGACTTAGAATATAGAATTTGACATTCATTTACTGATGCATGTAGACTAACGACAGCCATTGTGAGAAACTGTAATATTGACTTATTCACGAAGTAGATTTGCGCTATAAAAGTAATATAAGTATATAAGTAGATTTGCGCTATAAAATTAATATAGATATAAAATTAATATAGATCTAAGTTCTATATTTCTCTTATACGGCACCTTAGCTTAACTATAATATTATAGGGTAATAGTAAAAATAGGGTATGTAAACAAGACGCGGCGTTATATTTAACCATGTATCCTATACATTCTCAAGACTCAACTATGAACTCAATATATAGGAGTCTACATGTTATCTAGTAGGCTAGATATTGGAAGAGCATCTCATAGTCCCATGATTGGAATATTACATGAAAATCCGCTCTATATGATCTGTTCGAAATGAACAAAAAAAGTGAATATTATTTATTGCGCCTGTCCAGAGACTCGCGCGTCGGTATATGACACCAATCCGGAGGTTATTTAAATGTCTATGAACGAAATTAGATCATAGGCCTATGTTAATGTAAGCTATGTAGAGTATTACAAATGCTGAACACGAAGTAATTTTACTGGATTGCAGTTGGAGAATTGATATATAGAGATGAAAGTTTTCCCCTTAGGCGAATAATTCTCAATACACATGGGGGAACAACGACCGAATCACCATATATAAAAGGTCGCTCGATAAATATCCCATAACACTACCAATGTATACATTAACAACGGCAGCAAGAAAACCAGCATTTTTGTAGAAAATAAAACACGAGTGTGAGTGAGGACTGTAACAGAATGACGAGAGTAACTTTGCAGCTATCTAACAATAGACCTATATCTATAGTCTATAAGTGTAACCTGAATTGATTCACATGTTTTTTATCAAGTCCACCATTAGCCCCCATATCCATGCAGCCTATGGTCTTTCCCTGTTTCTGCGTCCGGCTTTCAAGAGGTCAGACAGGCATGCAGAAAAATGTCTCCACATAAGCCTGTGATAATGGCACAGCGGTATAACCAGAGCTGCAAACAGGCGATTGCCAGATTGGTTCAGAATGAACAAAGTAACTGGATATCGAATGGTAAATAATTAAATGCATGGTACGTACACTTGGATATAGGCCTACCAAAAGCCAATGGGTTTAGTTCATCTATACAACCCAAAGAATTTCTTACGTATATTCCACAATTATTTTTTTATTATTTGGCTATAAATTATAGTTTATATTTAGTTTTACATTTTAATTTTTTCAATGCCTAAATGATAAGAACATTTCTTAAGTTACAAATCAATTCAGAATTAAAAACGTAATTTATTTTTTTCTATTAATATTTGGGACGGTTTTGAGAACAACTCTCGTCTGAATTTCAGTTTTTAAACAAAACATTATGACTTGTTTTTAGCTTCAATTTCAGCCAATTAAGTGAACCAAAATATCACTGACGTTGGTTTAAACAGGTCCCTGAGGTTACTTGCGTTGTGACGAGATGATTATGATGCTGGTTGTTGCTTCTGCTGCGTGTGACGATGATAACGATGCTAATAGTGAAGTTGTTAGGGAAGATAATGGCAATGATTCGAATTGTGTTATAGCTGATGATCACATGGTTGACTGGCGATGACGACAACAACTCCACAGCAGAGACAGTAGCTAGGTTGTTCAAGATACAGGGTCGCAAGGAACACTTGTGATTGAAATGAAGGGGAATTAAGGAGAGCATGAGAATTTTCTGGTCGTCGTGCATGGCCAATATACAGCGCATTACAATGAAATGCCCAAATGAATGCATCACTTGAGATCTGAATTCAGCGTAAAGAGCCACTTACTATTGAAATGAAGTAGAAAGTATGAAGACTTCTTAGGAACGTTGTATCTCGTAATTTCCACCGAAACTTCGTTCGTCGTGGACACATAGACGACCTTCTCCCTCTGAAGGTCACCGCAAACAATCGTCTCCCGAACGACGAGCTTCTCGTGTATGACGGCGTACTTGTGGCAGTGCGTCCCAACCAGGGCGACGTCCCGAACCCCCGCCGCCTCTCCACTCGAAGTGGGTATCGAGTAGGAGACGGATCCAGACGCAGCAAAGTCCCAAAGGGTGAAGTTGATCCGCTGCCATGGCTCTGCCCGGATCAGCCAGGGACAGTCGACGGAGCCTCGACCAGTACGGTCGGTCACGACGCTCGCCAGGTAACCGGAGGAAGAACCGACCTCGAGGTATTCCGATTCGTAGCAGGGCAGGTCGCTACCGGTGATCACTGCAAAGTTCAAAGGTCGGAGGTCAGAAGGCAGGCGGGTCTCTGTTGAAAGCAGGTTGATTTAATTTAGAATAATTGCGCTCTGTTCAAATCCGGGACCAGGGTATTCAAAGAGAAACTTTGCCAATGCTGCAACTCGTTTCAGATTAATTATAACTGCGATAGAACAGTAACACTGCAGTAGAGAATTAGAACAGAAAGAATAACATAACATAGGCTTGTTTATTGCTCACCAAGAAAACTCAATAGCATGTGACCAGAGATTATATTCAAGGCTGAGATATAAATATCTACAGGAGGACCTAAAGGGATCAGGGCCTCACTAGACAGGGCTACCCATGTATGTACCATGCATGTACTATTATACGTTGAAGGTGAAAAGCACACATGAGTAGCAGCATGAGGATGGGAACGAGTTAGTAATGGTGGTCAATTTGGGTTATGATGATAGTGCTGTCGCCACTGTGTTACTGGCATAATGTTGATGACGATGAATGGTGTTGACGTGTGTCGTTGCTGATGCTACTACGGCGACGACGCCTATGATGATGATGATGATGATGATGATGATGATGATGATAGAGAGGAAGAGACAGAGAATTACTAAACACAGCACGTGGCAACCTCTCTAATACTATAGACACCAGAAAACACAGCAATTTTCCACTGCAGCCCTATATACTTGCTACAGCTCTCGTGATTTGCTGAGATACGATCTGTCTTCGCCGAATTCTGTACTGGCTCAGCAAATGGACTCGGGAGACCCCCTTATCTCGTATGCAGGACTTGTCATGTCATGATCTCCATGCCATCCCTCACTCGTGACCTTCGCACGTCAGGCAAGGGTCTTTTATAAGAATAGGCTCCAGTTTACATATACACACATTCCCTCGTACACAAGCTCACAAAGAGTGCAACTACAGGCTACTCTCTCAAACTCAGGAACATAGATCGATGCCCAACCGCGCTGACCGTATAATGGTGCAAGACCAAGAACAGTTATTCTGTAGAGATGTATATTCGATTAGTCACGCTTAATTATTTAAAATACAGCTAAGCTGTGAATGTATGCATAGCGTCCACCAATTTCTGTTCTGAGGCAAATAGCTTGTACAATCGCGAACATTTGCATGCAACAGTTTGATTGGTATTTTGGACAAACGTCGTAGGGGCCTATATATCGTGCGTGTCCTATAGAGCATTTCACTGATTAGCGTATACATACAGCAAGTGGATCAATTGCACAACCGGATGATTTCATGTCTATACATTTGTGAAGAGTCCAGTATTCCAGTAACATTTTCCAAGATCTTGAGATTTGGGAATAGACTTAGAATTATGAATTTTGCAATGCTAGCTGCATGGTGCGTTGTACTGAGATCCGAAAACAATTCCACATAATTGTAGCAGTAGCCTACAGATTACATCCGAAAATATAGAATTGCAAAAAAATTCAAAGACAAACCAGTAAATAATGGAAATCGCTTGTTGTCAAGATTTTTACATGTTATCGTTGAGTGACTTAACGTTCCTGTTGTTAGTTGTGTTCATTCCAGAACAAAGTATTTATACGCACTGAGGAAGTGTCGCACAGTTGCGAACAGAAATTTGGCATATAACTGTACAACATAAAGCAGACTATCGTTCAATTAACTGGTTTGTCAAGAATGTCATGTTAGATTCTATTGGGAAACAGAAAAGGGAGAAGCAGTCAGAACCAGTCAACCTTACTACTGGACTTCAAACAGTGACAGAGAGTTCAAAAAGAAAAGGTTGGTTCATTGTTTGCACTTGAAAGTTGCTTATTACTAATGCAATTGAAAATTCTAAGTTGCAATTCCAAACATTAATTCTAATTTGTTTTTCACCATGCATATACCATGGATGGTGTCTTATTTAAAGCACATATGCACAATCCTGGACTACATTTGAACGTACCTGGAACACACTTGTGACTCAGTTCAAGGTAGGCGGCGAAGTCTCGTGGGCAGGGACGCACCTCACGAAGTTGTTCATCCGGAACGAGGAACCTGCAGTCATGTCGACCGGAACACGTGGAGTCCATATAAGACAGGACGTTGGTGGAACAGCCGACGGAACCGTAGGACTTACTGACGCACCTACCTGGCTGCATGCGTCCGTACTTGGCACCTGTGATTATGATCACCTGGTCAGGTGAGCAGGTGATGTTGACCGTCTCCCACTGACAATACTCTCGCGTCTCTGAAAAGGTTAATGGTCAAATTCCGGAACAGAGAAGAGATTACAATGTCACGTCATGTCTGTTGAATAGTCTTACGGCGCATCGTCATATGTGATGCTTTCCAGAAGCTTCGATTGAAAGAATTAGATACAGTGAGAGGACACAGAAGGAGAACAACAGTGAGAAAACAGGGAGAGAAAAGTAACGATAAAAGACAAACAGAGAGCAAGAGACAGAGAGCCAAAGTGCCAAGAGAAAGACAGAGAGAGGCCATCTAGTCAGATTATGTTAGACTGTAGCAGAGATTTCAATGTAGATTAGGTAAAGCAAATATCGATGACTTCCTATCTGCAGCCTATTGTTAACTCGTCTGTCTAGTCATATAATTTTTTAGATCTTGATTTAGCAATATTTCCAACAACCAAGATCAATGATTACAATGCTTTATAATAACTCGAAAGCGAATTTGTAACTGAAGCGACCAACAAATTTCGCCATACCATGATACCAGAGCGATACATTATCGACAGCTTTATATGCAATTTCTGCCCCACATCAGCTTACATGTCTGAGGCTGACATGTCCGAACCTACATCTGACTTGTAGCGAACTTTGACTGCATGGAAAATCCAGAGCAACTACAGACCGAGGGAGAAGGAAAGAGAGGGAAAAGAAAGAAACAAATCGAAACTGGAAACGAACGACTATCAACGTGATAGGATTGGAGTCTAATCTGCAGATGCAATTTGTTTTAATTTGGATCGGTCGCTTGCACACGAGTCTAACTACTTCGATCTGCAAACAGTTTTACATGCTGATCCGAGAATTATAATGGAATGTAATGAAACCATTAGAAAAGCGCCCAAAATTGACATAAAGATAAGTGATATACTTTGTTTGCATTAATAAATACTCTGTCAGTATCATCAGTTAAATCTGGTACACACTCACTTCGCGTGTATTTTTCATGCACCTGAGTTAAATGCAAAATTATGTACATGGCAACATGTCGTGTTTCCGCAGCTGTTTTATATAAGGTCATGTCAACAACTTTCTTTGGAGCAAAGGTGACATCGTGTGATCGTTGTCCTGTCAATCGATTTAATTCAATTCCAATAACGCTCAGCTACATGTATTTCTGGTGTTCTTTGAAGGTGTGCGGGAATAAGGATAAATTTCAGTATGGTGAGATTCAATTCTCTGAGCGGAATCTCAGTGTCTCTCTATTTACCTGTCGTTCTACATTTTCTCCCTCTTTCTCTTGCTTAATACCTTTCTCGATTACTCTCTCAAGCTTTCTCGCTTTTATTTATCTCTGTCGCTCCAACCTTATCTGCCTTCCAACATGCATCTTACTGGTCGGCGCCGCTGCCTCTGTCTCATTCTGTCTATTCATGTCCTCTTCAGCTGCACATCTATTTCCGTCTCTCCATGTCTCTCTCTATATCTATATATCTCTCTCTCACTCTCTCTCTCACTCTCTCTGTCTGTCTTTCTCTGTCTGTCTGTCTGTCTTTCTCTGTCTGTCTGTCTGTCTGTCTGTCTCTTTCCCTCTCACACTCACTCACTCACTCTTTCACTATATTTCGAGTATCAGTATTGTCTCATTAACCTAGAAGGTTGTCTTTTATCACAGCGTCGTTATGGATACTAGACTATCTTTGTTGTTGCTGGGGGGATTGGTTGCCTTGACGATGCCATTCGCTGAAGCCTTGACAATGATGACATGCTACAACTATGACACCCAATGCGTCACCGAAATGGATGACTACAGAACCACCTGTACTGAGTCACCAACACCGGCAAACACGTGTCAGGCAGAAGGCTGCTTGATTACCTGGACGTTCTATGAAAATATGCTAAGTGAGCTGTGCGTCATCACAGAAAACTAGTCAAATCCAGTCTTTACATAGTAAATTATGGGTGATTGGTCATTTATAAATAGATATTAACAGTGGTTTGCGCGCTGGACTGACAGTTCAACTCCCGGGATGAAATATCTGCTACACCTGTACTCCCTATCCAACTCAGCTATGATGAGTACGCTGACCGAACACTGTCAGTGGAAAGCTGAGACGGCAAGGACCACCTACTCTCATATGAGGGGATAGGAATGTAAGATCGCTAACACTTTATACCCATGGTTGCCTTCTGGGATAGGAATTTACAAATAAAATTGTGCATGTGTAAAAGCAATTCATATTTGCCTATAACTGCGAAATGTCACAAAAATATTTTGAACACAACATAAGTTATTCAATTTTTAGTGACATCATCACCCACTGCTTTTTGATGGTTCGAGTAATGTTTAACATTTGTTTGTTAATATTTTCACCAAAAGTAAATATTTGGTAATGAAATTCTACAGGTTTACAGGCAGTTCAAATGTACATAGAAAGACAAAATTATATTGACACTAGCTGGGCACCCAGCTTTAACCGGGAGGGACAGATCATTGGCCCTGGACATCATGGTAGCGGTGACAACGGGGAAGCGAGTCCGTCCACTGGGTGTTCCACGACCACACTGACACAGCAGTTAGTTGGTTCCCTCGGGAACAAACAATTGCGCTATTTCCTTATAAAATGGGTTAGGCTTCTTCCGTTGGGAAATTAAAAAAAATTACTTAGTTTGTTCCATTCCGGAACACACAATTGAAGAAACAAACTCTTCTCAAATGGGTTAATTTCTTTCCTTCGGGAAGAAAGAAATTGCTTAGTTAAATTTTTCGGGAACAAACAATTGCTATACAATTAGGCAGTTACAGTT
>JAQFXW010001668.1:0-14418 GCA_034693945.1 Dendrobaena attemsi | reverse complement strand
TATTCTTTTACAGGTGGGATCCACTCTATTATTCTCTAATATATCCTTATCTAACCTATTGTAACATTGTTTGGGCTACTGCATATAAATACAATCTTGCGAAACTTCATGTTCTACACAAAGGAGCAATAAAATTCCTTGCTAAAATCCCATGTAGAGGACATACCAGTATTGAATTCCACAACCATAAACTATTGAGAATTGATCAGATAAAACAGCTTCAAATTGGGGTCCTTATGCACATATCGTTATACCCATAACCAACTGCCCCCAGTGTTTTTAGTCTTTTTCCAATTCAGTGCCAACATTCATACCTACCCCTCGAGAAATGTTAACTCATTATATATTCCCTTTGCTCGCACTAATATTAGACTCACCTCTATTAAATGTTCTGGTCCTAAACATTGGAATAACATTCCAACCATATGCTGGGTACCCTAGAACAAGTATACGTTTCTTGAGCAGGCATCTATAAACCACTGCTAATAAACTCCATTTTGCCATTGTTAGTGGGTCCTTCAGTTTTGTCTTGTAACTATAGGCTGTAAATATACATTACAGGCTGTTTTCATGTAACCGATCCTAATTAATTTTCATAATCCAGAAATATCTATTGCTTGAATCTGGTCTTCATCTTTCACTATCATGTGCATTTCTGTTGTTTATTTTTATGTTAATGTGTTTTTCACGTCTATTTTGCTTCTTTGGTTAGTTAAGCCATATACGAATTATCTGTGATTTTACTTTGACTAGCTGGCTCTAAAAACATTGTCTCCACCTAATAATCTCCAGGTGGCCCTGGCTTGCATGACCTTCGGCCCCATTTTGGGTCTTCTGGGTGACCTTCAACATGTTTATGCCAACAATTATCTGTTTGACATGTTCTTTGTTGGTTACTGAAATAAAACTGAAATGAAATACCTTGTAAATATTTCTAAAGCAGCGTGCGATAACTATATTTTATGATTGCATTACCTTGAGACGCACATAATTCAGTTAAAGAATTCATGAACAAGAATCTTGACTTGCCTTTCGTTTGAAGTTGACGCTCGGAAACTATAGGTTCGTTCAACATGAGATATGTGAAATATTGCGCTATCGGAATCGCCATCCTGTGGCTTCTGGATCATAACCTCGTTAAGGAATATTGGCTATGAAAACAATGCAAGTTCAAAACCATTAAGAAAATATTCAAAAGCAGCTACAACAGAAATTTTCTAAAATACTTTCATGTTCTTCAGACAGAATGCTGCAAAATTTGATAAAAATGCATGCAAAGCACTTAATAAGAACAAAACATCAGGAAATCTTGAAAATAATGCGACTAATATCATTTATATTCATGAATGTCGGAATATATTGAGCAACAACAGACAACACTGTCATCTATTAGATTCATCAAAAGTCGTCAAATTTTAAATATACAATTACACAAACCTAAAGTAGGAAATGGGAAATGGTCACCAACATTCCACTCAAAGTACAAAATAAATTCTAAGGCCTTTGCTGAGGTCAGGAACAAAATTTGATCCAAACACCAACACATCTGTGTTTAACCACATATTTCAATTTCAAATTATGAGTGGGAAAAATCCAAATCCTGATGAAACGGTGAACAGTAACCTTTCTAATTATAATATCTTCTTTATTCACTACTTCTTTCAACTGGAGGAATGTGGATAAATGGAAGTGAACAGAGATGAAAATAAATTATATGTGGGCTTACATTCCTGTACATTTTGAGGTGGACATTAACTTTCATGTCCATTGTAAATATAGAAGCGATGTTTCCAACAGGCCGCTGAGGTTGAGCAAGGAGCAGGAAATCGTTGAACAGGATGCCGACCAATTCCTTTCCACTCTTCACCTGATGACAAATTCAAAGATAGAAACAGCACAAAACCATCAAAACGCAAACAAGTCAGTATAAGCTCGACTTCTCAAAGACTCAGATCCTATGAGTCTCGGCTCATTGCACACCTACCCAAGTTTTATCCGGTCTCAGCCTTTATGCGTGATGTTCTCCATTGGCTGTATATGCAACAGCGTATCTCTTACCGCATTGCTGCCTTAGTTTCCCACTACACTCTGGGCTGTGCACACACTTATCTGAAAGACCTCTGTTGCCCAGCGTTTCTGGTCCCGGCCCGTCGGGTGCTTCGTTCTGCGGAATGAGGTGACCTACTGGTTCCAAGGGCACACCTGGCCAATGTATAGAACAGGGCCTTCGCAGTTGTTGGCCCGGCCACGTGGAACAGTCTTCCACTTGGCCTTCATTCGCTACTCCTTGTCAATCCACTGCTGTTCTATAAATCTCGTAAGTCTTTCTATTTTGGTCGTGGCTGGGCTGGGAGCGCTTCTGAGTAGTTTCTTAAGAGGCGCTATGTAAATGTCCAGAATGAATGAATGAAGTTTGCAATTTTTCAAATTTTAACTTTATTTGAGTTTTGACTATTTAGACAGTGAAAGAAGTTAATTTTTGTGCCTCACAATCGTAAAAAAATTGTTTACTTAAAAATTTGGAATTTTATTAGATACAGATTTTTTAAAATTATTTTTACTAAATTATTTAAGTTGCCCCAAAAACAGTTACTCGGTTGGGTTACCTGAAATACAAATTTTTTGGCCTCGTAGTTGCTCTGAAATGACAGTTCTAAACAAGATTTCTTTTGTATTATAACCTTATGCGTAATTGTATATGTATGTGAAGACTTGCCTATATACACCCACAGCATAATGCCTATAAACAGTTATACACCCACAGCACATATAAATAGAATGAACTGATGATGCATCATAATGGTTGTGTGGGTGAAATATAACAGCGTGACATCATAACAGTATCATAATTTTGGCATGATCTTCATCATTTTCCAGTTCCCAATTGATTCTTTTTCTGTTCCTCTTTCTCGTTCTTCTCTTAATAAGTATTGTACATTAACGCGCCACAAAGGCAGAAACACAATAACCGTCATTGTTGTCATTATCATCACATTTGTTCTTTGTTCTTGTTGTTCTAATCAGGGGTTAATCAAGTCTACTTTCTGATGCCTCTCACCAATTGACCCAGTCTCAGTGTACATTATTGAACCAGACATCGGATCCAACCCAAGCAAATGATACAACCAGACCCAACTAAATGATCTCTGACTGACCCCACTATAGACCACTGTTCTGATGGTCCCTGCCCCTACTGGCCAATTCACATTACTTTTCCTGACAATACTTAGACATATGTTTATTATTTATATGTATCTGATTGCTTGTAACTTGCTAATTGCTTGTAACTTGTTGCATTGTGTCAGCTAGTCTTTTAATAAACGAATATACAGATACAGATAACTCACGCATTTACCTCTTGCGATCATTTCACTCCAATCCTTTTAGATCAAATCAATGTTCTTGCTTAAACAGATATTGTTCTGAAAAGCTCAATCGAAATTCCATGGTTTTAGAGTAGACCCTTATTTAAATTGAAATGTATTTGCATGAATGTATGTTTTACATGCATACATTTACATTACATTATGCATGCATACACACTTACATTTATTTGCATGTAATGTATGTTGTATATATATTTATATTATATATATTCATTTACTCATGTTTTGCATCCATTGATGATTGGTTATGTTTTTTCATGAATGTGTATGATATATAAATAATTGTATATGTATATATATACATATTGCATTGTATTGTATTCGAATATTTATACTTCTCGTAGTGTGAAATGAAAGTATATAAAGATATATTGTATGTGTACATGGTGTATGTACTATGCGTGTATTATTGGTACATAGTTATATGGATGATAAATCTATATAAGATGACGTATTTTATGTATAAATTCTTTTCACGCTAAGTGTATCTCTTACATTTCATGAGTGGATGTCTTTATTTGTGTGGGTGTCTTATTAGACATGTGGTTGGAAGTTCTTGGAATTCACTACTGTCTAGTCTAGTAAATCTGCCTCTACCACCAGACTTTTGTGTTGCACACTTTAAACTCAAGACTTGTCTGACGACTTATATGGTGCCATTATTATAATCCCGCTTCAACTGAAATGTATAACTGTTATCGATCAAGCAATCAATTGATTTAAATGTATGTGGCACCGTTCACAATCTAACTGACTTCTAACTTACCTGTTGAATTACTTCTAACGGATTTCTGAATTATATGGTTTCAATTGAAGCGGCCAACGGGTGCAATGATTACAGCCCAAAATAAGTCTGATTGCTTAGATTAGACAACGGCTATAAAGATTATCATATTTAGGCAGGTCAGACAGGGTAAGGTATTTTGAGGTAAGGAAAGTTCAGAGAACGTAATGTACTGAACAAGTTAAGGTATAGGGCAGACTATAGAGAGAGTTGGCGCTTGACATTGAGTGAATTATAGGTTTCCAATATTTTATCTGTACTTCTTAAACACATTGACAACAAGTACTTGCAGGTGTAGAATGGTACTACTAAACGAATGTTTTGTGACATTCGTATTTCTTATCATTATTGACAACAAGTACAATGTTGTGCATGCACGTGTAAAGTGGTAGTTATTTAGTTATTAGTATATGAATATTTTGCAACATTACCATTGTCTTAAAATTCAGTGTTTTCTATATACATTGTGATGCACCCTGGTTGTGATGGATCACGGAGTCTCTCTCTTATGGCACCATTTATAGAATTCTAGCAATGAGCTGAGTGGAGGAATGTAGGAGATGAACAAATGGGGCATAAGAATAGAACATTGCACATCATCACAAGTTGGAGGGGATGACTGGAATGACCTTTCTGATGTTGCAGAAAGAGCAAGAGAAGAGAGATAGGATTGAATCCAGATAGGGCAGCCTCAGTGAGCCCAGACACTGCATAAGACATATAATGATTAAGTGTATCAAAGGCTGCTGGCCTGCTGCAATATCAGGAAGGCAGAGACACACAGTATTACCTAGGGAGATACAGTAAAAGTATTGAACAATTTAAGGAACCATCTTCAACCATTTTACATGTCGCATTAGGTTCACGGGGTTATATATGCAAAAAGTCAGAGAGTCAGAAACAAGAGGTCATTAAAAGAATAAATGTTAGGGCCTATAATTTTAAATATTCATATACCTTGATTAGTGATTACTGGGGTTTGTGTGTATTGTAATTCAATACTTATATAGCACCATTTCAAGAGATAACAATCAGAGGTGCTCTTGATCTAAGACAAAGATTAATGCCGTAAAACATTGCCTCACAAGGAATATAAATATAGCAACAGGGGTGTATACCTTGGTAAATAAATGAGATTTTAGCTTAGATCTGAAGAAGTTCACAGATTTGTTGGATCGAATAGTAGGGGGAAGACTCTACCAAAATTGGAAGCAGAGAAAAAAGAATCACTGGACACATCTTCATCCTAGACTAGCACTGCACTCAGAGATCGGTCTTTGTAAGTGATTGGAGCCACAGCTCGGACGTGAAGGAATGTGTTTCTGTGCAGTGGTCGCGCAGATACTTGAGAGAGGCCTGCAAAGTGATTTATAAACAGACAAACAAGTGGAGGATGTCACGGAAAAGTGACGTCACGTAGAACTCGTGATTCCTCTTACTGTGATATGACTGGGGTCCATTCAGCACACTGTTACAGTGGTCCTCTTTACAGGCGAAACCCCACTTGTTGAAAGAAATGGCCTTCACGTGTTGGTGGAAAGTTGGTAGGAAGTGTGAGTAGCCACGTCATGAGTTGTTTCAAGAGTATGAGCTGTCCACTGAAAACTTCTGGACAGTAGAAGTTTGGGTCAGTGGACCCCTGGACGCTGTTAGTAAAATACTTGAAACGTAAGACCGTTAAGGTAGATAGATCACAACTTGCTAGCATCCCCTAACTTTGTGCGTTTTGGCATGGTAGCCAGTGCTAATCCTCCCACATAAATTTAATTGTTATACACAAACCTAGGTGAGCCACCAATTGGGCACAAAGCAACGTCAGTTTAAACAGTTTGCCCCTGATTGATGCGAGATGATGTAAGAACTGTGCTTTTGGCTTTTAGTGTGTCTTTGGGTTGTTGTGTGCTTCTGTGTCTGTGCTTGTGTGCGTTTTGGTTTGCTGATATTGTGCCAGTGCATTACGATGTACCTTTTGTACCATTGCATTTACCATTTTCTTTTAAGAAGCAAGGGAGAGATAAGGTTATGTTAGTAGGCTTGTGATAATTCAACAGCTTGGAGATATTAAAAGTCAGTTAGACTGTGGACAGTGCCACATATATTTCAATTGAAGGTTGTACATTTCATTTGTTCAAAGCGAGGTTATAAATATGGAACTATAATTATATATAATCCACTGAACCCAGCAAATTGGGTTCGATTTTTTATATGAAGCTTGCCATAGAATTCAATATATACAATACATGTCTGCTTGATATCCATCTGTGTTTTCTGAAAGAAAGTATTTTGGCCTGTCATGTCTATAGTAGTTATAGTAATCAACTAATCGTAGAGACTATTGTGTCTACAGGCACTGCATACCTGACATACCTGTCAGCGGTGCTGATGAAGAGGAAAACAGCAACCTTGATTTTGCAGGAAAGGGAAAGGGACACTTTACGCACAAGCAGAAACAAATACATGTACATGCAGACAAAATACATGCATACACACATAATCTGTATCTCTCTTTCTCCTGTGTCAATCTCAGCACTCCTCTGGCATGCTATGCTGTCTCAGTGTCTCTCATGGGGATCTGTATTGAAGACTGAAAAGGTCTGAACTTTGCTACCCTGTTCTAGGTTCTACTGGTCCCTCTCCTGCACCATTCATCCCATCAACACCATCGCCCTGCAGGCGACTCTGCCTGGCTTTTGACCTGGCACCAGAATCAACACAAGCAACCTTACTCTGGCGAATTTGATCTGGTATAATGCCCGTGCTTTAAATTGTTCTTTTTGTACAACTGTAATTACCCCAAGCTCCTACTTTCATCTCATCCTAGTTGGACAGTGAACAGACAAATAGGGATTGCCTGGTGAGGCTAGACCATAAGCGGAGAAGGCTTAAATTGGCCAAAGAACCGCCTAGAGTGAAATGCAAAGTGGGCAGGCTCACCAGGAACCCCGAAGGTGCTGGCTAACCCAGGAGGCAGGCAGGACTGGCAGGTGTTGGAAAAGCACCTAAGGACCAAAGAGGCATTAGATAGGCCAAGGGCTTCCTTATCCTGCGGGAATAGGATTGGTCACTACCCTTGGCATATAATGAATTATGGGTCGTGGTAGTGTAGTGGTAAAGGTTGCCGCCTTGCAACCGAAGGGTTGCAGGTTAGAATCCCACCCACCACGTAGGAACCTTTAGCAAGTCCTTCACTCACAATTGCTCAAGCGCTTCGGCATGTAAAACTTCGATACACTTTTAGGCTGTAGTCGGGACTGCCTCTGAATAGTAGTGGACTGTAAGAGGCGAAATACAGAAATATAGAAATACACACATGCATACATAAGACCAAGAAACCTCAGGAGACCTCATGGTCACGATAGGGATTGACAGAGGTGGCCTCATCCTCAGGATACAGGGCTTGACAGAGGAGAGAAAAGAAGAAGGGGAGAGATAAGGTTAGGGAGGTTTGGGCAGAGGGGTCTAAATATTACAAGTCAGAAAGGTAGGACAATAATTATAAGCTGAGCAAAGACAGGTTGAGGTTAGGCAGATGGGTATGAGGTAAGGCAAATAGATGATAGGAAGGTATTGTGTCCACATCTACAAAGACATGGCTTGCACAATAATTAAGTAATGATTATCTACAGTGTCAATTGTCAAATCGTCAACACTTTTAAAGCACTGCAGAAATTTCAGCCTGTATAGTTACGCATATTTCATCCTAAGTTTATATATAAGGCCAAAGCATGGCCTGCCCTCTAGATTTCGATGGGGGACAAATACCATGGCTGGATTGACTCTTCCAGCTGTTTATGTGAATCCAAGGAATAAATCTGACATAAAAATTTGTGTAAAATTATTCTTCTGTATAACATGCACATTGCACACCATTTTCATTGTGCATTATTAATGTACTATTTCATCCAAGGTAATGTAGTGATTAATCTCAGGTATGCCATAAGATCTCACATGAGTGTAGTAATTCTTCTCAGGAATGCAGTAGTGAACTATACTATACCTGTGGGCATGGGGTTGTCCCATGACTCCTCATAAAAATGTTTCTTCAACCAGCCTACGTAGAGCAGAATACCTGGATGGTGTTTACAAAGTTATTTTCTAGATTACCTGTCCACTTCACAACTAGGCCCCGTGTCCTATAGGCCTAATTAATGAATATGTATATACCGACAGAGGGCTAATGAAGAGTCCTTCAGCAACCGATCATAAACGATTAATGCACATTTCAATCTACTGAATATGTAATTTCTGCCTGGACTCGTAAATATGCAGAAGACGACACAAGAAACGTATGTGTTAGTATAACAGTTGTAGACTTGAATGAATGTCTGTAACTGTAGTTAGGATGACTAATAAATCACGACAGCTAAGAAGTGTCAGTTATCAATGTTTTTTGGTACTAGTTAATAAATATCCATCAGTGATGTTGAATAGTCATAACTAGCATATTTTATCACATCAGTATTACGTTACTATAACCATTGCAATAATTTACTGTTTTGTATCGTATTCAAGTATTTGTATAGCATCTTGTAGATTGAACTGTTCAGAGGCGCTCCCGACTACAGCGCTGAATCAAGTCAAAGTTAACATGCCAAAGCGCCTCATTTATGCTCCTCTCCCGCGATTAATATTCGTTAGTTTTAATTAATTTTCAATAGCTGTATTAACTAGTTATTAGGCAAAATGCTTTGTTTCCGGTAAAGAGGGTGAAACCAATATCACTGGATTTATAGCTACAGGCTTTAGCCGCAATGTATCCGAGTGTGCTGCAGTTAAAGTGTGCAAAATGGTTAAATAGGATCGTAAAAAAATATTTAACCAAAAAATATTTCCTACTTACCTACCATGTTTTTTAAACATCTGTTACCGGAAATACGCCATTATTTTTGGGCCTTAGCATTAATGAACTCCAGTTATGCAATCCTAAATGTTCATCAGAACAGTTGACTCCAGTGAAGATTCCAAAATCATTCACCATCTGTGCCTATAAAATCTGGTGGCTAGTGGGAGTGTCAATAAACTACTGTGAGGGGTTCATACAAATGGTTGTCACCATCTGAAGTACACCACTTGAGCTAATCTTCCCAGTATAGGCAGACTCTGGAGCACCTGCAGTCCTGCACCTCACTTTGTAGCTGCAGATGTGGGTGTCTGTCAAAATCAGTGATTCTGTTGATGCCAAAATTCATGGAGTCATTGACAGCACCTCGTGCAAAGATTTGAAGTCCAAGAAAATTGGATCCCACTTAAATAAATTTCAGAGTCCTAAGGGCTAAAGTAACTGTACAAAATTATGAACTATAGACATACAGATGATTCAGGTGAGGTCCTCATCTCAGTTGCCTAGATGAGAACTTGAACAATGTTAAATCTGTTAAGTTACAAGAACTTTTTATTTACTTTAATTGATTATGCAGACTGAAGCCTCGCTTGCATGCAGAGATTTGGCTATTGAGTCCCCGCTAGTAAACACAGTGCTGGGCCATGTATATTATATATACATATAGGCTCTAGACAGTGTGTAATCTAGTCCCCCTCTTCTGGGAGGGGAATCACGAAACCTGGGAGTGGAAATCTGGTTATTTTACATACCCCATACGAAAAGAAATTCCCTGGGGAGGGGGAAATGCTCATCCGGGTGGGAGGGGGAAACTTTCCTCCTCATTATCTAACCCAAGTTCAATTTTATCCTCTTCATTTATCCTCTCAGCCTATATGGCCTATATTTACCGTAATTGAAAACTCTCTTTCTTGTCCTTAATTAAGACTCTCAGTTGGGTTTTTGGCAACTGCAACAGACCAACTAGTATTAGCCATTGAAAAGCACTGATATAAAACGTACAATTAGCTTGTGACAGTACAATAGTTGTGCCGGGTGGGCCAAGAAATGGCCCATATGGTTTTTGCTAATATTGCAGACAAAAGTAATAATTTTTATATCAAATTTTATTTACTGGAAGGTATTTCATATTTACTTACAAATATTTAAAATAGAACTATAAATGAGCTTATCATTTTCTGGGCCGCCCTGTACATTAAGTGACAGGTTCCATAATGTGACTTTTTGCTGCAACTAGGTCTTATGTTGTTGTCGTTGTTGCTGCAATGATAACTACTATTATCATAAATCCATTTATTATTACTATTGAACGTTAGTCATCAGTAGGCCTATATTGGTCAGTATAGGAAGCAGGAACTGGACCATTTATAGGCATACTAATGACACGCACCTCAAAACTGCTCTATTTGCCCGTGCTGGGGTCGGGAGCGCCTTTGAGTAGTAGCCTTGAAGGGGCACTATATAAATTTCTGTAATGAATTAAATGAATGACGGTATACCCGCAGGTACAGATCGGGTCGGGTCGTTATTTTGGGGATGGGCTATGCTCTGTGGTCATGTACCAGCAATAATTTTGTTTGAAGCTTGCGGACTGCTAAACTCAATGGCAAGCATAAACAATAGCGACCTATTATAGAAAAGACTGTTTATAATTAGAAATAATTTGTTTAAATAATAATTACACATTATGGCTTCATTAATAAGTGTGTCGCTGCAAATAATGCACGGACTCCCACGGAGGTTCTGGGTTGGTTTCATGTTCACCACAGAGAAATCTATATATTGTGTATCATATTTTCGTATAAATGGTCAATTCCTTTGTAAGTTCGGTGTTTTGTTCCAACAGGAGACCTTTATTCCCCACCAAACATCTCCGCGATCGTTGACCGGAACCTGACCTTGACCTGCATTGTGCACGGTGAACCGGTGAAGGGCATCTTCTGGCAGAAGCAAGATAGTTCGAATAGATGGGATAATATCATCCGTGGTGCCAACTCCAATCGCTTCCGGATATGGCCAAATGGTCGCTTCACCATCAGACGGCTGCTCATCGCAGACACAGGAAACTACAGATGCTCAATGGACAATGGCCATTTCACTCCGGCTAAAAGCACGACCTATCTCAACGTACAAGGTACCTATGCATGGCACCTCATTGCACCAGAGCCGTTTTAAGGAGTTTGAGGCCCTAGGCACAAATCAGTTTCCGCAAAAACTATTTTGATGACCATTATTTGTCATCACAAATTTTCTTCTGAAAATCGTCCATTTATATGTATTGTTTCACTTTTGCAGACCGATGCAGGCCCCTTTTGATGCGGAGCCCCTTTAGGTGTGGGCCCTAAACACAAGGCACTGCATTGCACGTTTTTGGGCTTCTTTCAGGTCAAAGGTGCTTTTATATCATTATCGTCATTGTACCATTACTCACCGTCACTGTCACACAAGTCGTCATCATTATCATAATTGCAGTCATTGTCATCGTCATAATTTTTATCATTGCTCTGTCATTGTTTTTCTTCGTTACACTTAAAAATGGTCAAGTTTTATATATGTCAGTATAAAGTTTGCCTTATTTAATGTTTGCAACACATTGAATTTGTTGCAGCACTTGATACCATGTGGTGTTTCCACCATTTAGTTGACAATTACTAGGCATGAGTTGAAAATCGCCTGGGTACTTAAAATTGGCCTAGTATCTATATCAGCAGAATTTGCCATTGCAAATATTATCGACCAAAATAGTTGAAAATATTATTGAAAATTCCTCTTTGTCAAACTCTATTTCATTTACCATTTGCCTGATGAATAATCATAATTTATTTGAATAAATGTGGAGTTGTATTTTTTTATGCTCATAACGGCTCGTTGTAGCTGACCTCTAGAGGCACCTAATATAGCTCAGTCTGCTTTCAGTGCAAATAATTCAAATTCACCAAGGACGATTTGGGTGGATTTATACCCAGCTGTTAAATTACACAGTCCCTAGTGGAGACCGTAGATATCACCATATATAGCCGAATTTTGACTAGATAGACTATGTAAAAAAATTGATTGCTCCTCAACAATTGTGCTGAGGTACATATAATGGTGGAAAAGCAGTGCACAGAGTATAGATAATTGCATATAGTCTTCAAATTTCTTTACCATAGAACTATCCATAATCCATATAATTATATTAATAGCCAAATGTGACTGCATGACTGACTAACGCTACGAGGAGCAATGCAATATAAGTGCAATATAAGGATATTGTTGTAGTGATTATATGGGAGTGAAGTTCCAGGAACATACATGATTGCTGAGATGTGTAACTAGTAACTGACAGAGGCCCGAGGCAGTCCTAGCTATAGTACAAGGTAGGTGCATGGCCCAACTGACCAACCTTTATGACCTTGGACAATGGTGATGTAGATAGAGAGACAGACAATTAGAAAGACTAGATAATGAAACAAAGACATCTGTTGTCTGACAGAGGCAGGAACCCAGGGATGGGTTGCCCACAATGCACAGGCAATCAGGCAGAAGCACAGAAAACCAGAATGACACACAGACAATAAATACATTAAATGACACACAGACAGAGTAATAAACAGACATCCTACCAAACATGCATTCAGACATAGTCACACAGATGCTTATGATCCAGTATTTATGATCAGTCACTGTAGCTGTAACATAAATGTTGTATAATTAATGCCCTGAGAATTTTTGTAAGGCAGTTTTAAAATGTGATACCTTTTTTGTATTGTATTGTAAATGTTGCATTTACAATTTTACAGATTTCTTAATAAGAAGAGATAGTGGTGCTATATAAATATTGATGAAATTTCAGCTCCAGTGACGATCGTATCACCACCGAAGAGTCAGACGGTGACATGGGGCACTGCTGTTGAACTCCAGTGTGAGGTCATTGGCATTCCATTTCCACACCGATGGTGGACAAAAAACGGCCAATTGGTAATTGCATTCATCCCTCTGTTCTATTATTCTGATTTAGTCTCTTCATTAGTCTAATCTGATCTAATCGTATCTTTTCTGTCTAATCATATTCAATCTGATCTTATCTCATCAATATTATCTCATCGATCTAATCCATTGAGCAGAGACCAGCAGACAGATACAGATCTAGACAAATGGTCAGACACACAATTAGGTGGACAGAGAAGCAGATGTGGCAGGTAGGCAGGCACTTACCCTTCACATAGACAAGCAAGGATAAACAGTGATATGCAGGAGGTCAGACGACAAACCTATGAACACCTATAGTATATAGCTAGATGCAAACACTTGCAACTCATTAGGTAAGTCATTTAGCTCTGCTTGGACTTCTGCATAATGGTTTGGATGAAAAGCTCAATAAATCTGTATTGTGCCAGTCTTGATCAGTGAATTGTGTATGAAATGAAGTGGTTTGTAGGCCTCAGCATTACTGATGGGGCCAGCCATTTGGTATCCTCTCCCAGCCTCCCTTGCCAACTTATCTTTTCATCATTCCATAACTACTTAATTATCTAGGCACCAGTGAAACTGACGTCTTGCAACATCTAATCTATCTGTCTTGTGGAAATTAGCACCCTAAGGTAACTGTTGACAGTCTAGACTAACCATTAGATTAGTCCTTATTCTTTAATGACAGACACTATGTCATAGCCAAGATTACTAGCGTTGCCCTCCTTTATATGGACTTGGTATATCGTCCCTACTAGGGAGTACTGGCAATGGCAGAGTTAGTAGAGTTAGAGCAAGTCCTTTATGTTGAGTATGTTCCAGCAGTTTGGACAGGTTTCAGCGGGTGTCAAAATCTTTCTGGTGTTCAGTTGCTACTATGCAGCAGTCCGACGGACCGACGGTCTGTCTTTTGTCCCTTGTCTGCTTCTGAATGTCCTTGTCTAGAATTTCCAATTCGTCAGTGCTGACATTTTGTCCTGTCTCAGATTCTGGTTGTTTTTTGTATTCTTATTTATTTGGCACCACAGCACTGTGTATTGGACATCAATTGATTGAAGACCATGAGTAGTTTGCCCTTTTGAACTTGATCCGGGTTCAAACTTCAAAGTCTTCCTATTGACGATTGCAGTTTTAAAGGGGTCCAGCCTAAACAGATATGCTGTATATAATTATATATATAGATACACAGGGTGAAGATAATGTATACACTTGTATAACTGTATATATAGTCTTGTGTACCTGTGTCTTTTGGTGCGTGTCTGTCGGGAAGGTTCTCTCTTTGTTTGTGTCTGTTTGCAAATCATTGTTAGGCATACACGCACATGTACACACATCTGTTCGTCTGTCTTGCTTTCCACTGAAGTCCATTTCCCATTTCTTTTCATTCATTCATTCTGGACATTTATATAGCGCCTCTTCAAGAAACTACTCAGAGGCGCTCCCAGCCCAACCACGAC
>JAQFXW010001667.1:0-14423 GCA_034693945.1 Dendrobaena attemsi | reverse complement strand
CAGGAGTGGATGGAGAAGAATCGTCTACAATGCGACCAACCCTCGTATCGAGGACGGTTGAAAAGAAGAAGAAGAAGTGTATATAGGCCTACTGCAGTTTGCCGTACATTGTAGTACAATCGTAAATATACAACAGTCTGCCGTAGACGAACAATCGTCGAAATACACTGTGTCCGAAATAGCCTTGCGTTGTGTGAGATCGCATTGCATCGTATGAAATCGCATTGTATTGTGTGAAATCGTATTGCATTGTTTGAAGTCATACCGCATTGGGCGTTGCTTTGTTTCCGATCCATGAGGCAGCGCCGAATCACTGCACTACCTTAAGTTTAAAATAGTTGATAACCTTTTTTAAAGTCATTTCCCTTCTTTCCAGTTAATGTAATGTAAATTGCGGGGGCGCTTAATCCTCATGGGGAATGGGCTAGGAGGTTAAAAATTCTCCGTGGGTCATATTCACCTAGCCCCTGATAAACTCCGCCCATGAGTGCATCGTATAGGTCTTGGCATATGGTTATATATTGTGAAACGTGGTGGCGCAGTGGTAAGGTCGTTGCCTTGTGACCGGAGGGTCGCAGGTTCGAATCACGTACCCCGCCTCAAGCCGTTGCTTAAGGACCTTGAGCAAGTCCTTAGTTCACAATTGCTCTGCAGTACAACTGCGCTTGCTCCGTGAGGGCTTGCGAGCACTTCTGAACTCTATAAGACGGGCTATAGAAAACTACAGTTGTATTGTATTATGTTCGCCGTAGATACTACGCCATCTGTCATCCGTTGAAGGCTAAGAACCTGCACACGATCCGCCGTGCGTGCGTCCTCGTCCTCGTCTTCTGGGTCCTGTCCCTCGTCGTCGTCTCTCCTCAGCTCGTCGTCCAGCGTCTCGAGCCCCTCCTCTACCTTCGCCTCGATCAGCCCAACCCCGTCGCTCGCTTGGTCTACGTCTGCGTCGAGTACTTCCCGGACAGTCGCCTCGAGGTCGCCTACAGTCTCTTCTTCTACCTGCTCCTCTACGTTCTCCCTCTCCTCGCCATGTTCTTCGCCTACGGGAGCATCGTCCGCCGGCTGTGGCGCAGCGCCGACCCTCCGGGCGACGCAGCCCTGCAGGGCGCCCGGAAGAGACGCTGGTCGGAGAGGAAGAGAACAGTGCGCATGCTCGTCATGATAGTCGTGCTGTTCGCCGTCAGCTGGTTTCCGTTCTTCACATCACAGCTGTGCATACAGTTCATCGACAGAACTACCACCAGCAGCAGCAGCAGCAGCAGCAGCAGTGACAGCAGCAGCAGTAACAGCAGCAGCAGTAACAGCAGCAGCAGTAACAGCAGCAGCATCAACGTAGGCGATAAAGAAGAGGAGGAAAGACAGAGACGTCGCGTTGTCATGGCCTTCCTCCAGCTGCTCGCCTACTCCAATTCCTGCATCAATCCGATCATCTACTGTTTCCTCAGCGACAACTTTCGACAGCACTTCCGCAAGACGCTGTCCTGCCAGCTGACGGCGGATTCTCTGAAGCGACGCGAGCACCAGCACCAGTTTCAGCAGAGCATGTCGAGCGACCGCGATCCGATCGACCACAGCAGCGTAGTCACGTCGATGTCCAACATCCAGCACTTCATCGATCTCGAAGACTTCAAGGACTATCAGCGTCCAAGGACAGAACCATCGCAGAAGCGCAAACATCCGCTCTGAAGAGACAGCCTACGATTAGACCTATCACTACAACTATTGTCATTACGCTATAGGCCTATGGACACTCGCATAATCACTAACCGCGAGATAACAATTCGAGGGCGGTATGATACCTGCCCATGAACATTGAACACCAAACGCCGGTCCTTAACTTTCCTACCGATAGCATAATAATTACCGTAATCAAACTATATATGTAGACCTACAAATAGAATCGTGACATAGGAGGGGAAAGACCGGTTGGAGGAGGAACTTGGAAGGAAAGGAATTTTCGGGGAGAAAGAGGAAATTAACGACTAACAAGAAGAGGTCATCAGTTTTTTGGGCTCAGCAGCAGCAGCAGTAACTGCGCTTTCATATCTGATCTGGGCGCCTGGAAAAAATACGAGTGATGCCTAAGACGGTCCTCAGTTTTTGAACCCGGTTGTTTATAGAATAGAAATCACAGGGCTACATTCATTTCTACTTTTTCTTCAAGTAGGCCTAGGTCTATCACTACATGTAGGCTCGTGAAAAAGCTGGTGCCCTTCCCGTAGTTTTCGAGTGGCGCTTCAGAAATCTGAAGATCAGTTGGCTGTATGAAAACCAGTCATGGCTGCACAGATCAAAGGTCGGTCAATATTGAAAATGAGCTCTTTATATATGCGGACTATGCGACCTCAAGGTCTTAAAGGCGGCTTCAAGCTAGCGCCCGTCACCTGCAAAGGCAACTGACGGATGAGATGACCGCTAGACCCCCTCCACCTCTCTTACCCTCCTCCGTCTGCCCAGTTGCTTGTTAGTGTTGCGTGTTACATCAACGACGACGCGAAGACATGCGATGATGCGACAATCTCCGGAGCAGAACGGAGCCAGAAAACATCAAGGTTCTGATATGAGACTGCGGCTGCGACGAAAGTCCATTTATTTATTATTATTTTTTGCCTCGACAGTTCATATAGTTTATTTCCGAGTCAGCTTGGACTTTATAATAAACGAATGTTGTTTGATTGATTAGTACATCTCTCTCTCTCCTTCAGGCTTGGATTAATCCCTCGCTGGGGAGGGGTCAGCCACTCGGATCCTCCTCTTTCACTTGTTCCTGTCTCTGGTGTCTTCTTTCTTCAACTTCCTTCTTTTCATATCCTGCTGTATCTGATCACTCCATCTCTTCCGTTGTCGTCCTCGGCTGCGTCCTCCGTAGACTTCTGCATTCATGATTCTTTTGATACAGCTGTCATCTTCTCTTCGCATTACATGCATTGATTAGTACATGTACAGTTGCAAGTTGCAACTCCGTTATAATTTGCTACCAAGCGAACCCCTCATCAGGCGGCTTGGCATCAGTCTATAGCCGAGACATAGGTCACAATAGCACATGTATTTTAATTCCCTATATATTTCAGTGTTTACTTGCCACTTACGTTTAATATTTGAACTCCTCTAAAACATACATGTACAATTTTTTAGCAATATGTTTCTGCTTTTAAGAGATTGTTTTAGCTAGTTTACCTAAATCTAACATCCAATGAAAATAGTCTTTCTTAAAGACTGCATACTGTGCAATAATACATGTGGCTGATAATGGTCGAGATGCACCTTTTACAGAATTCGAACTGAAGCATAGGCAGCATTGACACTTGACCTTCACCACAACTGTCAGAAAATACAGCCATTACTTAAATGTCCACCATATACTTTAACTTATAACTTGAATTTCCGGTGTAAGTGATTGCTTGAGTTAATTCATGAACAGATGACTTACTTATTCTGGCCATTTAAATAGCATTCCTTCAAGCAGCCGGGATCAAAAACTCATGACTTTCCATTTTCCCCCCTCAAAATATTCCTCCATCCCATCTGACCAGTCTTCCCCCCTATTTCTGAAAATTTTACATTATAAAATGTTTGCCCTCCCTCTGTTTTGCACTAGAAATCCCTGCCTTCAAGAGCCTAATCTGAGGAGTTACCAGTCTAGCCACGGCCAAAGAAGAAAGACTCCAGAAACTCAGGCAAGTTGGCAGGGTGTATTAAATGAACACAGCTCATGAGGAGGTCATGGGGAGGTCATTCCAGGTGGATGGGCCTACACCAGCAGGATGTAAAATTTCACAAGACCATTACAGGCATACAGCCTCTTCCATTCCTATATCGATCACCGCAAGTTTACGAATACAGTTGTCCTCTTAGCCTGGATATCACATAAAACACAACATATACATTTCTCATTACACTAAGTAAGTACCCAACAAATCTGAAATATCTACATAGTTTATTCAGGTTTTAAGACACAAAAGCTATGAAATAGCCACAATGTGGAGTCACCAATGACAAAACAGATCAACATTAAAGTTTCTAATATGACAAAACAATAGTAGGTATACAGAAATGCATGAAGCCGAAACTAGGTAATCGGTAACGAGCATGATTTGTGCGAGAAACTTGATTGGTATAAAAGTTGTTATGTACCAGAACATTTAAATGACTTGATCATCTGCCATCCTCGAAGGTTTGGTGTTGAGGTCATATCATACTTTACTTTATTTATTTATTTATACATCCTTTGTCAATTCAGATGCCATTCAATTAGCACAAGAACGTTCTTTACTTATATGCAAAGTTAAACTGTCAACTTTTTGAACATGAGCATTTGGAATCCTGCAATAGTGGCAAGAAACGACAGCACTGCTCAGTGCTTGAAAGATTCGATGTGAATTCCATTTCGAACAGTCGGTTCTTTAGATGTTCGTAAAACTATAAAGACTTGCGAATCAAAGGTGGGCAGCCTGACACTGAATTCCTTCAGAAGGGCGAGTTCATTCCAAGTTTCGTACCAAAGTCGAGCCGCGCGCGTTTCTGATGTCGAACCCACATCCTGCAGAAATTAACAAGCATCACTCTCTATAAAAATCTCAACATTTTCAGCAGTGTGGAAAACTTGATTAGGCATTTCCGTCTCAAGTAAAGACTTCATTGCTTCAAAACTGTCACTGTTCTTCATTTGCTAGACTGCCTTGTAAATCGAGATGTATTTATGCATCGGGCGCCCTTCGGGGCTGCCAAAGGTTAAATTCGACTCCTGCAATAACCTGTATCGATCATTCATACTATGTCTGTAATCATAAGTGCGTTCTTGTCAATACAAATTTAATAAACGAAGATTATTATGAACTACGGACAGTTCTAGGGTATATTTTAATATGCCAGTTGTTTCATTAGCCACTGGTATCTCCTTAAAGGGATTATGCCGAACCATAGCGTCTGCGATTTTCAGCAATTCAGAACTGTGATGGCTCTAAAAACAAACTTTGCCTCAATTCTGAAGGAATCAATCGAATAGCCATCTTTCAATAATACTAGACTCCTTGTTCTATAAAGAAATGCCTCCAGATCAACCAGTTCTAACTGAACTTAAACAGATTCACAATTTTGAGTGGCTTCACATCCTTCACATTAAAATAGGCCTGACACCTGGCTACCAAAATATTAAATTATTTTTGGTGAATTAATAGATTTACATAATAAAATAATATTCAATTCGTGACTTACTTAACCTCTTGACGCTTCACCAGCTCGTGCAGAGAGACCTGTAGTAGCGGCCAAAGGAAGGCAATGATCCAGACAGCAATTGGAATGTCGGCGAGATTATAGACTACGTCTGCTCCGTTGTTTGCAGAACTTGTATTTGCCGCAAAAAATATGATCTCCAGTACAATTCTGAAAATATAAATAAATTAAAGAAATGAAGAATTCTGACCAATAACAACTCTCAAATTGACCGTAAACTTGATATTCATTGCACAGTTAACAGCTCCACTGCACCAGATGAAAATGACTGCTAGCTTCAATTATACTTTTGTATCTTCAATTCTTCATGCTATCTTACAAATTCTTTATCAAATAGGTGGCCCTAAGTAAGAAGGAGGTCCTTGTCCCCTTTCGAGTGGCCTTTGCCCCAAAATTGTTTGTGGCATATTTATGTTAAAGTTTTGATTTTATTTGGATCAGTGAATTATTCCGACTTCTTTGCCTTTTCTCATGAGATGTTCTTTCAGTTCGGAGAAACCTCTAACTGAGGTCATGTGGTCACAGGTACTCTGTTATCTTTTGATTTATGCATTTCGTTTTTTTTAAGTCAGATATTGTGAGCATGATAGTACTCACATAATCGGCGTGACAATGCACCAAAGGCAATTTCCAAACGGTGATTTCTCCCACAAATACGATAAACGGTGGATAGAAGAAAACGAACTGAAGACTGCAATTAAAATTAAAATCAATTAACAGATATTCAATTATCCATATAATTATATTTCTAATAGACAGATTTCTTTATAACATATTAAAGTAGACTTGGTCCTATTTCAAATGCTAAGAGGCACACACACATATCCAGAGTTACATACTATACTCAATACTATAAACATTTAAACACAAGTAAACATGCATAGTAGCATGCATACTGTACATTCAGATTATGTTTATTATAAGTACAAGCAAATATGGAGACTGAAAACCTCTGACTGTCTCTCATTTGTGCACAGCAGTACTGATATCGGTTTGTAAGTGCAAGCTGATTACAAAATCACGATTCTTAAGATCATGTCTCATAGAGGTGAACAAAGTTTGATGATGAAGAAAAGGATGATAATGTGACAAGAAAAATAAAAAATGATGATGATGATCATTATTATTTACGAAGATGACGACAGTAGAAAAATACCAAAGTAGAGAACCAGCTGAAACGCTACAATCTGCTGCGAAAGAACAAGGCCAGACTGATGGTCCACGTTCCAACTGTTCCACGTCTGTTCTGAACCTCTGAAGAAATTCCAATTCGAAAAATACAAAGAAGAATTTTAAAATATAAATTTACAAACTTGGAAAATTGAAATAAGCAGATTTATAATCAGCATTTAGAAGCATTATGTCTAGTACTAATAAATTTTATTTAGAAATAGAGTAAATTCTAAACTCCCATTTTAATAAATAACAATTTCTCATTTATTCTTATTCATTATAAAGTATTTAGTTTTCAAAAGACAAGGCTGTCCACCTCTCACCCACCTGGCTCCAAGAAAGAGGTGGCATGAAGACGTGACATTTGTCATCGGAAGAAGTTTATTCTCACAAAACGTCCAGAGGTTAAGGCCATGACAGACGAGGCAGACGGCCAACATCGGAAGGTAACGAATAACAAAGTAAACCAATTCCTCAAAAAGAGTCTAAATACAACAGAAAATACAGGAATTCAAACAAGTGAGATGGACTAAGAGTCTGCAATTACAATCTGCACAGTTGTAGGCACAAATGTACGAAATAGCGAAGATTGTAAAAGAATAATTATAATTATTAAGATGAATTAATAGTATGACTGTCTGGAGTCGGTTGAAATCACGCAAGCTGACACTGCACGATGAAAACATCACTGACGATGTGACTAGGTACTTACTGCGTATTATTATAAGATAAGTAAATTGTTTAAACTTGTCACTTATTTGTATGGCACTTCTCTCAGTTCTCTGCTATAAGAGCAAATAAACATGTAGTTCCCATGTCACCACAGAACATGGAAAACCTGACTAACACAGATCAAACGATACACTAACAGATGATAATTGACATCACAGGTGTGCTGACCTGTTTAGCGAAGTGTGTCCTGTTCTTTCCCTGAGCCATCTGAGACATTTTCCGGTCGAGTGGGTTTCCCATGAGCGTCAGACTGAGCAGTGGAATGACAAGGACTGAGAGCCACAGAACGACATTCGCCGGGAGTGCTGGCGGCAGAAGAAGTACGCTGTTCAACAGCTGGAAAAGACCGAGGCTCACCTGACACGCCAGGTACAGCTTCGATACGCTTCGTATTCGCTGACAGTGATGGCGAGCCTTGAATATAAAAAGCAGTTGCATAAACTAACGAACATGACAACTGTTTCTAGGTAGTCGTTCCAAAGCGCCTTTGTGAGTTACTTAAAAGGCGCTCTACAAATGCATATATACATACATACATACATACATATATACAACCTTTATATTGCTAATACACTCTTAAGGAACCCTTATAATTTTGTCCCTATTCGCTGTACTGAGTCATAATCTTGAGGAGCAAAATGATGATAGAATTTTCACCTATTTCTTTTAAGCATTTCTTTTTAGCGAGCCCATTATGCTGAGAGCGCTCCGGAATAGTTTCGCTGCGAGGAGCGCTTTCCAAATGTTTATAACATTATGTTACCATTATAATACATTTATTTAGGCACTTATGAAAAAGTAGATTACAGTTAGGTAGGTAATTATATAAGAGCAGCAGCTGTGCATTGTGAGTTATCAACTGACAGTACAAGTCCAAATAAATAGAGTCACCTGCCACGAGTTAACCTTAATAATCAGTTGAAGAATCCATAAGCTGAGACAACCATAAATGACGCAAGAAAAGCATAGAATTTTAACACATAATTTATAAGAAAATGGGTATTGTAATGTAAAGTACTTGCCACAATCTCTGTAGCATAATCAATCACAAGGTAAGAAGGTAAGGTTCTTAAAAGCCTCAGCTAACTGCGTGTAACAAATACAACTGCCTGTGGCCACAACCTGGGGTTTAACATTTGAATAACAAGGCACAATGGTTGTTCTCCAATCTCGTTTAATGCACTCTTGTCAACACAGAGACTTGGCAATCGGCACTGACATTTGTATCATATCGTATCTAAACATTTGTAAAGCGACAGATAACAATTCACAGGCACTCTCAGCATGAAAGCCCCATGGTAAAAAAAGTGTCTTGAAAGAGCTAGAAGTCGATGAAGAAAATCCAGACATTAGTTTAGCCTTTAATGAGAAGTAAGGGGGTAAATTGTAGAACGAGTACATCATTGAGAAGCAGTGTAATAGAAACACTTACCAACGACACGAGGTGGATGATTATCGAGTGATCATCAGACGCAAAGTACAGAGAACAAGGAAGACTGTGAAGCTCAGCGCCCAGCTCCATCGGAGTCAGACCGACTGTGACGGACGGCTTTTCGATGACGTTGTGATGAATGCAGATCTGAGGATAGGTCGGCTCCACAGCCAGGCTAACAAACATAATATCACCACATAGAGAAGAATCAGATACAAACATGCAACATGAACGTCATAATCCAGCGAAAATGAGTTGGCTTTAAAGCTGCAATCTCTTGCCATCCTTATTGTAGTTTTCTTGTCATCATTATCTTTTAACGACAAGAAAGATTAGGTCTCTGAGTTTTCTAGTCCACGTTTGCTGTTATAAGCAAAACCGAATGGCCAATAATGGCAATGCTCTTCCAACTCATTTCTTGTGGTCTTCGGTATAAAATTTATCGCATTTCCATTTGAACCATCTTAGAATTAGACAAAATTATAAAATATAGCAAACAAATTGGCACGCTTTGAGGTGTAAATGTGATTCTCATGTAAATCAAAGTGTGGTTAGTAATTGCTATAATAAAGAATATACTAACTTACTTATAATGCAAAGGGACATGCAATGCATAAAATAACAGGAATGCAATACACTAAATTCATACGCCAATCATTTTCGTTATGAAGGGCATTGAAGGCGTTGTAAAATAAAAGTATCAACACTAAATACAGTATATGAAACACTGCACTTTAAGTATTGTTGATATAACAGGACCTTTATTAAGTGTTTATTATTTTAAAAATGTTTTGACACGTAGACACATGCGACGCTAACTCTGCTGTGACCAGATTATCATATGTGACATTAGCTCTGCTGTGACCAGATTTATACCCTTTGAACTGAATTCCACATATCATAACACAAAAACGAATCTCACCAAAGAGTGGAATACACTGCAGATGACTGACAAGCACCATAACTATTCCAAACATACTGCACCGTTGAAATATCACAAACTTAAATGACAGGATAAATAATAAAACCTAGAGAGACTCAGAGATAATTGGTGATCGCTGATCATTGTACCGTATGGTATTTGATTATTTATATAGCGCCTCTCGTACCTGCAATCCGCTTGCAAGAAGATGCCTGTATTATCTATGTTGGCTGAACTTCCAATGCAGCACGTCACTTCGCCAAACTCCTGCAGTATACACAGCATTTCCTGTGTTGCTAAAGTACACAGAACAGATAAACACAAGTTAATGGCCACACAATAAAAAGTCAGTGGTTACTTAAGGGCTAAACTAAACAGCAAAAACTGAATTACAAGTCTCATGTGACTGAGGTTCTTAACCTTTTTCGACTTGCGACACACATAAGCTTACCACAAAGTTTGGCGACACACCATGCAATCATCGTATTTGAATACTGTTAAAATTTAAAATGTTAAGCCTAAAACACCTGAATTCACGGGTCCTGGAAGCATCACATCACAAGTCACAACATTGTGACAGAAGACATGGACTCAAAACCCATGGATCTGTTTTTATTTATATCATAAGCTTCCAAGGCCATAATCATACAGAAGTAGGCCTATCTGTAAAAATGCAGAAGTTCTTATGGGCTTTAACCTAAAGAAGGCTACGAGTGCGTTTTTGTATGAAAATGCAACCTTGTTTGGGAAATTGGAGGACATTCGTTGTCGAATCAGATTTCGATGTACAGACTATAGGCCAAGATTGAATGCTACTAATTTTGGAAACTGCTTAAGTAAGTTAATGGATGGCATGCAGGAACGACGGAAAATTCGCAACACACCACGTTTACGCGACACACCTCAGTCGCTTTGCGACACACTAGTGTGTCGCGACACACCGACACACCAGTTAAGAACCTTTGTCATATATGATAGTGTACTGTGCATCAAAAACAGGTAAATGACTAATAAAGTAAACATTTAGAGCAGGTCAGTGAAGAATATAAAGATCAACGAAGCTGTTTAGGATCAATAAAAATAAGTTTACAGAAAAGAGAACAAAGGTGATATGAGAAATTAGAAGGGTTACTTACTATGAGCAGTGCAGTCAGTGAAGAGCGAAACTTGCAAAGGAACATTGTCAACATTATTTATGTGTGGTCTGATGTTTTCAATTCCTCTAGGCAACTTCGCCTAAATTCCAAAAAATAATCAAATTTATAAGAACGAAAAATGACAGCTCATTGCATGCAGACTTGATCTGAACCCTGACCCATCTAAGGGTGGACCACACGTCTTGATGACAAGCGGGCAATGTAGGTAATGTAGGTAAGGGGATGTTAGTGTATTGCAATTAGAATTTAGTTGATGATTTTTTGAAACAGTGACCTAACAGCAAGACTTTAATTTCAGTCAATTAAAATGTCAGATAAAGATTAAGCCACGCATCATCACAGCACTGACGATTGCAAAAACCTGCACAAAATACAGCAGACGTAGATATGAAGACATGCTACTCACTCGATTGCTTAGCCCCAGCGCTCCACCAAAACTGTCTGAACAGCTGGATGCTCTGGACAGCATGTAGCTGTCACTCGCGACTTCTGCAGGAATCAGTTCATCCACCTCTGCTCCATCACCATCGACAACAATGGCCACCCTGTCGTGGAGGTGATCAACGCTGGACAACGGCCGATCCGCACTGCTTCGCTTCCGCATTCGGTGGAGACTTAACCGCGACTCCGACTTCGACACGACAACCGTCGCAGTCTGTGGCGTGCGCTCTGACGGATGACGCTTTCGAGTCACAACCGGATCAGTGTTTGACGAACGGTGTCGCAGCAACGGGGTCGTTGAACCCGGGGCAGGGTCAAAATCTCTTTGGGTCTCGAAGCCATAGTCGAGCGGCACTGCTTTCGCTAATTCCTGCGAGAGCTTCAGGGCTTTTTCGGGGGTGACAGGCGACTTAACGCTCGGGACCTGCGCCATGACGATTTCGGGGGCGCTACCATAGCGACCGCTTCTCAACCAGGTAGGGCGAAGAATAGTTGGACTTCCAAATTTGCTGATGGCATCCTCAATTTCATCGTCCAGACTCTGCGAGGGAAATTGAGACTCGTAACCAACCGATGATTCTGGATTACCAGTGGCGCTTTCATTGGCTTCAGGCTTTGTCTCAGATGACTTTCCACTAGCAAGGGAGATGTGGCAGTTCCACCCGGCTTCAAGTCCCATCTTCTCTGAGAAAACCTATCAACAGCAATCGACAAAATACAACAAATGCTTATTCAATCATTCAATCTAACCAGTCGGCCACTGTGCAACACGGTCATTACTCAAAATTTAGAATCCATTGAAATTGATGAAAACAGATAAATCATTGACAACTCAAAACTTTATGTCAAACAGAAGTGCAAACTGTTTACCCGACTGCGAAGTTCATTCTCTTTGGAGAAATGAACGAATCGAATGCAAGACGACTCCAAACTCTCAATCAGATCCACAATGTCCTAGAAACACAGGGTTAATACATATCTTGTTAGATGCAATTTTTTTTAATTTATTCAGATTAACTATGTACAGTGCCTCTACAATTCCTCTACTACTCATAGGTGCTCTCGACTACAGCATTGAAGTTGAGGAGGAGTTTATTATGGTATTGGATGGTGTTCAACAAGGATGATGGACAGAACGCATTGGCTCTCATTAATCTTGTCAACTCAGCACCAAGGACCGACGTAAATATGAAAGGTGTTGTGGGGCGCGATAGTGTAGTGGTGAAGGTCGCCGCCTTATAACCGCAAGGTTGCAGGTTCAATACAATACAATACTATACCTGTTTTGCCTGATACTGCATTGTGATCATTCCAATGAAGACCTGACTACACTGCGACCTGAAACACCCTTCCACATCACGAACATCCACCACAGGATCATCGATCAACAGAGACTCTGCACTTCCGTGGTACGGACGATCGTTCACCAGGTGGCGCTTATCGTACTGAGTCGATCCATACGACCTGAGGAGCAGTACAACTTCAAGGTCATTCAGGGCAATCGGATATATCGCATAAATTCTAAGGCCAATTAGGACAATTTAACTATGTCACCTGTTGTTTTGGATAATTCCAATCCATTACATCAATTCTCTGGACAATTCTAATATCTGTATATCTGTGGGGCATTGTGGTGTCTCAGACACCTTGTGACCAACAGGTTGCATGTTCGAATCTATCAGTATCAAGCCATAGAGACCTTTAGCAATTGCCATGCAAAGAGGAGAATAGTCCAATGGACGAGACACTGGTACATTGGTACAAAGAACATAAGATCTAAAATTCAATAAATCCCATAGCATGCAATGAGTAGATTTAACCCTCTTTCTCAAGGTGGCATAGTACATAACGTGTACAAGACAACAATTTCTAACTGTCACAGATAAATTAGTAGTTAAATATTAAGGAAGTGTTTAACTGTTAACATAGAATCTGTGAACACCTAATATAGCTCACGTCATAAATTGTGAACCTTCTTTTGCCAGGAGGCAGAATAAATGAGGGGCTGCAGCGTCTACAATACAATACAATTTCTAAGTGTCACAAAAATGCCACGTAAAAGACTAAATATCTCACACTTGCCTGTTGACTGGAGGGCCATGGAAAGCAACCACGTCTTCGGGAACTTCAAGATAAATGTCCGTGCATTCCTTTCCAATAAATTCAGTCAGAGGACGATAAGAAAATGCAGTACAGTAAGACGACATGCTAGTCCGGTGGTAGAAGTCGGCAATCTTCTTCCTAAATTTGAAGCAACAACAAAAATCTTCAGCTATACCTACAAATACTTTCAAATAGTAATTAGAATATGTAAGCGCTTAACATCACTGTTAATTTCATGAACCAAACTAACATGAGAACGAAAAAGATTATTACAGCCGTTCACGGAAACAAGAACTAAAAAGAAATTGTGAGGTACCGTAAAACTAAAGTGAAAATGAATTGATTTCAAATTAAATAAAAGAATTATAACACTGAAGTCTTGAACAAAAACAAGAAAAATGTAAGAATTCGGTATCTTGAATTTTTTTGATGCAATTGATGGCGTGCAAGCATAAATTATGGAACCGTCACAATACCACATTAACTTATATCATAGAGAAACAATTGGGGAATGGTAGCTTTTCAGACAATACCCGTTACAAAAGTGAAGAAATGATATCCAGAATAGCAGATCTTGTAGCCTTCAGTTCAAACAAAAATATACCAATGGTATATACCATATTGCCTCTATTTTTATTATGTCTCTTACAAGCTCTGTCCCTATTTCTACGAACCACTTCAATTCTTTCTAACACACACACACACAGAATACTGTTGAATGATCAGGGGTATACAACTCTATCTCACCTTTCAGCATCTCCTAATGGCTGCAACTTCTGACCGTCCCAGAAGTCACTGCAAGCGTCCAGCATTAGATCAGCCATTCCCTGTGAAAACAAGTGACGATTACCTGCAACAGAAACAACTCCAGCATAGTATTTGACTTCGCACAAAACTATTAAACCATCACCAGTCAGTTTTTGATGAGGAGGCTCAACTGCCTAGGGCTACGTAGTACGTACTACGTAGGGTGTGAAAGCCTGCAGGCGTTAACCTATTCCTATAGAATCAGCAAAACTCAGCTGGACTTTATAATAAATAATAATATTTTCATTTTTTTAAGATTCACAATGTCACATCACATTATGATTACAGACATAGAATGAATGACTGATTATTACAGGAGTTGAATTTAACCCTTTGACTTGCACCATTTTTTTACTATTATACGCACGTCATAAATATATAAGCCATTAGTCATACATAGACAGTGTATACAATGCCATACATA
>JAQFXW010001666.1:0-14424 GCA_034693945.1 Dendrobaena attemsi | reverse complement strand
AGAACATTGCATAATACTAATATAGTCTGTTTCGGATTACGCACCCCCTATTACAAAATCCTGGCTACGCTACTGTCTATAACCCTGATTCTAAATTTGACTACTTTACTTACTTTACATTGCCTATCCTGACAGTTACTTTTATCAGTGTAATAATATAATAATTAAGTTTTTGACGCCCAAGAAAACCATCACTCTTCAATTAATTAATATGGGACTAGTGTCTAAACTGCTTTTCTTTTATGAAAAACTGTTGCTGAAAGATTAGTCCTGAAGTGATATTCCGATCGCTAAGGAATATTGCATAAGAATAAGTGCAGGATTTTTGCATTAGATGCGTTGAACTTAATAATATCTGTTATTTGAATTCCTCTGTAATTTCTTGTGTTGTTAGGCAACAGATGCGTTGGAAATGCTGCTGCTGTCTGTTCTATCACCTGAGCTCAGGTGTGAATTCCAGCTGCAGGAATGGCAGGTGGCACTCATCACGACCGTAAGTCGATCATATTGGTTTGTTCTTTGAGTGACCCATTTTTTTACATAATACCATGTCCTAATTGTCCTTGCTATCGGTGTAAAATCAATTGGAGGTACAAGCATACAATGGGAAATATGAGAAACCATAACAGCTGTGAACGTGAATCTTGACTTCAAGGCCGCCGTGATCCCTTTAATCTACCTGAAGACAGAAAACACAAATCAAATATTACAGCAGTACAATGTTGTACATGCACGACGCTGTGTAAACACAAAATCAAAAGCACATTGCACAAACTGCACGTAGTTAACAATTAGAGTAATCATTAAAATTAATTGACATTTTATCGATTAATTAATCGTTAACTTCTGCAGTGCTGACAAATTCAAAATGACGGTTTCTTGGAATGGAGTGATAAATTGCAATTTTAATCTGTTGTAGATTGTTTTTGTTGGGATGTTCTTGGGTTCCAATGCTTGGGGAACTTTTGCCGACACTTACGGACGACGGATAGTAAGACACTTCATAATCATATTTATTTCAGCGTAATGTAAATGTTTTACAAATGCTGCTTCTGGCCAGCTGTTGAGTTTCAATCTTTCTTTATTGATGAATAATTGGTTGGTCAGTTTGTTTCTGTTAGTTCCTTCAGCAGCCAGTCTGGGCAAGATCGTGTAATGGTAATGGTACGGTAGAAAGTGGAACTACAATCGAACAAATGGTTTTCAAGAATGACTGTAAAGGGACAGAGAGGCAGAGAAGAGGCAGAGGAGGAGTAGTCCCTGCTAGCCAGGGCAGTAGCCTAAGTATAAGGCCTATCCTGCTTACATGACTTTCCAGACATTCTGTTATAAGCACCATTGTAACGGTTGTTACGACGCCATATAAATTGTTGTCATTATTATTATAGTTATTATTATAAGATGTGACAGCTTCATCTGCCTGAATCTGTAGTGTATGAGATCCAGTGATGAATCATCTTTCATTCTCCTAACTTCTAAGAGGGTCTGGTCGTGTGCTCATAGCTCAGTTAATGGATTGCTTTTCTTCTTTTTTTAATATCTTATTTGAGGTTTCTATAGTGCCTCTACAAGTTCACTGCTACCCAGAGGCATTTCCGAATACAACGCTGATGCTGAGTTGGCGTAAATATGCCAAGCACCACAGAGCAATTGTGAGTGAGGAACTTGCTTTAGGTGGATTCGAACCCACAACCCTTCGGACGCAAGGCGACAAACTACACCAACATGCGCCACTTTCTTTTCTTTATAAGATTGATCTCTTTGTTCATCGTCAGCCTCTGGATCTTTTACCAAATGTTTCTGGGCTGGCTGTTTTGGCTTTGTCTAATGTCCTTAACCTTATGACCCACCTGACCTTTGCAATGTCTTTATATGTTCTCTTTCTTCTTCAAGAAAGACAAGAACGGTTCCTGCCAGCAGGACCTGTCCCTTTGGGATTTCCCTTTAGAAGCTCAACCGTGTTCTTGCATAATATGTTTTGTCTGTTGCGATGATCGTCTGTACTTTTGGTTGTTGTCTTACTAATAAGCGGAATTTGATTTGATTTGGGGCGCGGTAGTGTAGTGGTGATGGTCGCCGCCTTGCATCCGGAGGGTTGCAGGTTCGAATCCCACACCCGCCGCGTAAGGACCTTGAGCAAGTCCTTCACTCACAATTGCTCGTGGCGCTTTGGAGTGTAAACTCCGACACACCTCTGGGCTATAGTCGGGACCGCCTCTGAATAGTAGGAGACTTGAAGGGGCGGTATAGAAATGTGTGCATAAATAAATAAAAATAAATAAATAAATTTGATTTGATTCAGAGTGTTTTGTGTGTTGTAGACGCTCATTGCAGCCGCTCTGTGGATCTTCTACTTTGGACTCCTGACGTCCCAGAGTCCCAACTACATCTGGATCCTTATCCTTCGAGGTCTCGTCGGAACCGGATTTGGCGGTGCCGTCCAGTCGTGAGTTTGATCGTCCCTTCCAATATTTCTACCTGGCATACCTGAAAACGACTCTTGCGAATGTTGACTGTGCGATTGAAATTGATGTCTTGGACTTGTTGTTATTATGCTATAGAAGTCATAATAATAATGTTAATAATCGTTGTTTTTTTACAATCAGTATAATTACAGACATAGCATGAATGAACATTACAGGTTATTACAGGAGTCGAATTAGCTGCCTGCCGCGCAAGGAGCCATATCCGTTATAATCTCAATTTACAACGGAGTCTAGCAAATGAAGGGGGGTCCTTTCTGATCCGAACTCGGGTCGTAAACGCTTTGTGCCAGTGTGTTATCCATTCAGTGCTCTGAGATTAAATTAAATAGAGGTTTATGGTTGGAGTTTGAATCAAGGGCCTGTTGCTACAGTTTTTTGACCTTGTCTGATGTAATCAGACATTTGTGTGGAGCCTTTCAGTAATAACTCGTCACAATACACTGAGGTTCAAGCTTACAATACTATATGCCCAATTGTTTTGCCTTGTGCAGAAGAAGCCTGTTAAGATTTTGCTTGACTTTGCATGACTGTGTAGTAAAGTAAATTGTATAACATTGTGTGCACAATGCACATGGCCATGTAAGAATTAACGCTACAGTTGTGCATTTATATGCTGTGGGGCTTGTAAGACTTGTCTTATACAGGTTGCTATGATTCAGTGCTGTTAATTGTATTGCATTATACTAATAGTCTTTCTACTAGTCTTCCCAAAGTATATTTAATGATAATTATGGTAAATTATATTACAATGCTTTGACTATTGTAAGTGTGCATGTCTTATATGTAAGTGATGTATGTATGTTATTGTATTTATTTATTCACACATTTCCATACCGCCCCTTCAAGTCTCCTACTACTCATAGGCGGTCCCGACTACAGCCCGGAAGGTGTGTCGGAGTTTAGAAGAACAAGAATCAGCTCATAAATCTCTTACATGTATGAATGTATTGTGTACGTGTTATGCAGAAAGGTCCTGTAAGCGCCTCATTTACTTTAATAACTGTCGAAAGATGGTTGAGATTATATTATGTAGACTACAGGACTCCATTTAGTTTTATATTCTTTGTGTAGGATCTTAACCATTATACCACTCCTCCCCAGCCAAGCAACTGTGTGTGAAGGATTTTCTCAAGCTCCATATGCAATCTCTTGAGGTAGAACCTGCACCCTGTGGTCAGAGGTCACCAGCTATACCACTACACCAGCACCACCGCCTCCCACGTATCACTACACCACTACGTCTCGTTATGATTAGGTTAACCGTAGTTAAGGCAGTTTTATGGCTACATAAAATGTGCTATATTAATTTAACTTGCAATGATATACGCATTATATCATAAAACGATAAATTGTTTTGATTTGGTGTTGTTGTTTCTAGGTTTACTCTGCTCTGTGAGTACCTTCCTTCCAAATACCGAGCAAAACTCTTGATCCTGTCAAACGTAAGGATGGCTTTGCATCTGTTTTGACTAAGCTGCCGAGGTCAGCAGCGGCTGTTGACTGAGGTACTGGTAGTTCGTTGTCACCTCTTCCATTGGGCGCCGTCGGTTGGTGCTTTTAGTGTAACCATGGCAATACAATTGCGGGTGATAACTAGATATGTTAGCATGTCCTTCCTAGTTACCACTCTCGACATACTAGCAGTTGGTACATAAACCTTTAAAACACAAATATTACAGCCTGTGAATGGTAGTAAATATATGTGGACTATGATACTATGGTGCCGCATGAATTCTTTATTGTTTATACACAGTAATTTGCAACATTTATTTGAATTGCTTTATAATTGAGAGGAATTCATGCAATACACGCATACACTGATCTTTTTATTTATTCTAATTTGGGACTGCTTGAATCGTGGGACCCTGGCGACTCTACAGTGTGCCTATGTTTAAGACGACACCAAGGTTGTAGAGGTCATGTGGTTAGCAATTGACTTAGTATAGTAAGGTAAATGATTGTTTTTCTGAACTCTCACTTCAAAGTTCACAACCACTATAATACAAAAAGCAGTCATGGATACATGGGGCATTTATTTCATTTATTTATATATTTTTTCACACATTTCTATACTGTCCCTTCAAGTCCACTACTACTCAGAGACAGTCCCAACTACACCCGGAGGTATGTCGAGGCTTACACGCCAAAGCGCCACAAGAAATTGTGAGTGAAGGATTTGATCGGAATCAAACCTGCAACCCTTCGGATGCAAGGTGGCGACAATCCCACTGCGCCACCACACCCCACAGTCAGGCATAGTAACATAATAGAAACATACCGACAAGCAATACATACATGCGAAATACATACACCAGATGTATACATACAATCATGTCCATATGTTACACCTGACTAAAATAGCACTCTTAATGTTTATAATACAATGCACGTTTTATGTGTATAATGCAATGCTGCCATTTAGAAGGTTCTCCATTGACCCCTCCCCTTACTAATTTGGTTGTTAAATGAGTACACCTTCGATGGGAGGATCAGATAGCAAGGTATATGACCAGTCACCCATCATCGTATGCAGAAGATCGGAGACTTAAGTTACTAATGGTCTGTGCCTATGGCAATGTCTTTGTTCGCCTGTGTGCTGTCATCTCTGCTCTTGTTCATCAGTGCTAGTCTTCAGACCAGACGTGGATTGAGTTGATTCTCTTTCTTTCTTTCTTCTAACATCTGAGCGCCATCTGTTAATTCAACACTTTATTGTAGCGCTACATAAATTGCAATTCAGTAATTTATTTCTCTTACTGCTCTCATTTTGCAACCTGTTAATTAGGAATCGTCGCTTATCCAGCCATCTGTGCTTTTAAACATAATCTAGCTGCATAAAATCATAAATTAAGGTTCGATGTGTCTACAATGATGATTAATTAACATGCCATTATTTTATTAATAAGTTTATTGTTGGTGATTACCATAACCATTGCAATACCTACTCAGAGAGATGTGCAGGTGTATGCATTTATTTATTTTATTTATTTATTTATTGACACATTTATATACCGCCTCTGCAAGTCTCCTACTACTCAGAGACGGTCCTGACTACAGCCCGGAGGTGTGTCGGAATTTAGACGCCGAAGCGCAACGAGCAATTATGAGTGAAGAACTTGCTCAAGGTCCTTACGCGGGAGTTGGGATTCGAACCTGCTACAATTCGGTTGCAAGGCGGCGACCTTCATCACTACACTACCACGCCCCACTGTTTGTTTCATGTGGGCTGTCTTTATTTCTTGCAGTTAATGTGGACTGGAGGCTGCCTCTTCGAAATCTTCCTCGCCTACGTTCTCATTCCGAGGTTTGGCTGGAGGGTTTTGGTCATCGCCTCGGCCTTACCTTCGTTCCTCACCCTCTTCTGCGTTTGGGTTAGCTTCCGGAATCTATTCTAGTCTTGTTATTGTTATTCTTATCGCTTTTGGATTTCAAACATGCTTTCAGATGGATCTTCACTGGCATCATAGATTGATCCTGTGTAGGCTGATGCTTCGTAAGTCGATGTTATTTAGGTTGATGTTATTTCTGTAAGTTGCTATTGCCATTGTAGGCCTTGCCAGAGTCCGCGCGTTTTCTCGTTGCTGCTGGAAGGAGACAAGATGCGATCCGAGTCTTGACACAGATTGCCAAGACAAATGGAGGGACATTGCCAGCAGGTCAATTAGTTCCATCACCAGAGGTAAAATTTTCAAGATCACATTTCCACAATTAGAAAATGTAAGAGACCACAAATGATCTTGCCTATAGCTTCTGTTTTGTGTAGGCATGCGTGCCTAATATATATATGCATTTATTTATTTTATTGATTTATTTATTCACACATTTTTATACCACCCCTTCAAGTCTCCTACTACTCAGAGGCGGTCCCGACTACAGCCCGGAGGTGTGTCGGAGTGTGTCGTGCCTAATGCCTATGCAGTTCATATCCACCAAGGACAGAAATTTGGTTCAATATTATTCACTAGCAGAGTGTCCGTCATATATGACGGGAATTATGAGTGAATCTTGTAGATTCTAAAGTTGCCTGCTCAAGTACCCAAGACAGCATAAATTATTTGGAGCTGTTTATATGGTCCCTGTAGACTGCGATCGTCTTGAGCGTTCGTATAGGCCAACTGACTCTGTTTGGCAGTCGTGGACGCGGGGTGTGGTTTTTTTCTCAACAGATCAATAACTATTAAAGTATGTCAGGGGACCGTCGGCTTGGCTATTTGCTGATGTCCGTACAAATTATTTCGAATTGTTTATATGGTCCCAAAGTAGACTCTGTGACCGTAGGCCCTAGGCGGCCTTAGCGCAGAAGCGGGGTGGCCTTTAAGCTATAGTCCGCCTCGGCTGAACCCCTCTGTCAGACGGGTGACAGCTTACCCACACAGGCGGGCGTCAGGGAGAGTAGGCTATCAAATTTGTTTCGGGCTGTAAACTATTTGCAAATATTGCTATTTTGACTTAGAACATCAGTGCGTAACTGTGTATTAGCTTATCAGCAACCGTCGACAAGTAACAAATTCTGAAATAATATGTCAGGCGCACGTCGGCTTGGCTATTTGCAGATGTCAGTATAAATTATTTCGAGCTGTTTATATGGTTCTCCACATAGACTCTGTGACCGTAGGCGCTGAGGAGGGGTTGGCCTTTATATTTTGCCACGGCTGAACCCCTCGGTGAGACAGGTGACGGCTTAGCCTCTCAGGCGGGGCGGTCAGAGAGCGTATCGAACTTGTTTCAGCCGGAAAACGATTTGCAAAGATTGCTATTTTGAGTTGGAACATCAGTTTGTAACTATGTATCAGCTTGTCAGCAAGCGTCAACAAAATGATAACAAATTTTAAAATCAGTTTGAAAACAATATTATATGCTGATAACATTTTCTGATGAATTTGCTTCGCCGTTTTAAGACGATCGTTTAGCCACATCGTAGAGTAGGCTAAGTGTCCGGGGCTTATCCGCTCTGTGAGTCGAGTGTCAGCTTTGCCATTCAAGCGCACGATGAGGGACCGTTTCAAAATTGGTTTCCAGTGAAAACTATATCAGTGTATTGGCCCATCAGCGACTGCCTATAATTGTAACAGTTGCTGATTTTGAACACAGCCATTGAGCCATGGCAATTGCTGATTGTTGATCCCTTCGGGATCAAAAATCAGGTTCAAATGGCTTCGCCGTTTGAACACGACCCTTTAGCTACACCGTAGCGGCGTTACGCTGGACAGACTGACCCACGCGACAAATGCCTTTTTATTATATGTTATGCTTTACCTTCATCCGAGCCAACTCGGCTATAATAAATTCACTGATGTACGATTAGGGTTGGAAGATGAGATGACAGAGAGGCCTCTGACCACCTGTCCTTAGTGTACTCATGTACCAACACCACTTTCTTGTAGCCTTGATCTTTTTCTGCTCATAATCTGATGATGTTTTCTCAGGTACCGAGAGGGCGTTGCCTGGACATGTTCAGCCGAACTTACGCTCGTACAACAATTCAGTTGCTCCTGATGTGGTTTGGAGTCGCCTCCGTCTACTACGGAGTCATCCTTGTTCAGTCGGAACTCCTCGAGATGGGTGGAATCTGTGGAGGTATGCCACCTGAAATGGCTTATACATTTAAAGTTTAAGATTAATTAATCAATTAGTCGTGTTTATTGTGTTTATTCATCCATAGATCCGTGGGGCTTCAGTTTTCATTTACATACACTACGAAGAGACTGCTTGCTAAAACTGGTCATAGAAGGAAAATTAGAAGGTAAAAGAACAAGAGGAAGACCACGACAGATGATGCTGGACTGGATGATGAGAGATGGATACGAAAGCCTAAAGGAGAAGGCGCAACATAGAGAGGAGTGGCGAAGGTGGACATTCGAACCTGCCTAACGGCAGAGAACAAGAAAAAGAAGATCCGTGTTCAAAATCGTGTATCAACCTTCTCATCTATTACCTATAAGATCAAAGACAATTACAATTTAAATTACTTCCCAAATTTAATTACTATCCTGTAAACGTATTCTGTGTTATTGTCAGAGTGTATTTTGCATGAAACTGATATATATTATATATAGAGGGTGGCGCAAAAGAAGTGAATATATATTATATATAGAGGGTGGCGCAAAAGAAGTGGGACCCTACGATTTGTTCTTAACATTTCGGTCAAAAGTAAGAATTTTCAAATTAAAAATTTACAGATTGAATGGCAATTCATATTTATGTAACACTCCCAAATTTCACCAAAATATTTCACACAAAACAAAAGTTATTCAACTTTTAGTGACGTCACCCACTGTTTAAAATTACATCTAATAGTTTGTTACCAATATTTCCGGCAGAAAAAACTTTTATGATAAAATTCTATAGGCTTAAAGGTAACTCATATTTACATATAACCACCAAATTTCATCAACATATTTCAAAGTTAACAAAAGTTACAGCACAATTATTGTAACGTCTGATGCATTACATTTTTTTTAATCATCAGAGAACAGTAGGTGGACTCACTAAAACTGGTGCAACTTGTTGAAAGCACTTTTGTTAAAATGAACGAGTCGATTCATTCACGCTTGATAAAGTTGTTCATTGTTGACAGGTTCTGATTGGATGAACTTATGCTGTTGTTTCAGGCAGCAAATCTGAAGGGGAAGAGGCATGCAGCTGTCAACATCACACTAGTTCCGACTATCTTAGCATGATCATTGCCACAATCGGGGAAGTTGCAAGTAGGTATTGACAGATACCTCTATGGGTCTATGTGCCAGTATTAGGAAAGAGGTTAAATGCTGTGAAGACTAAAAGATTGCATAAACTTAGATCAAGATTCACCTTATCTATAAATTACGATAGAAATTTAATCTTGAGGGTTTAATACAAACGTTTAGTCAAGTACCTCTTTTGTTAACAGTTAACAAATTCAGTTAAATTCAGCTTGCGTAAATGCTGGTGATCATCCGTTCATGCTGTAACTGTAATAATCGTGGGGCATGGTAGTGTAGTGGTGAAGGTCACCGCCTTGCAACCGAAGGGTTGCAGGTTCGAATCCCACTTGCCGCGTAAGGACCTTGAGCGAGTCCTTCACTCACGATTGCTCATGGCGCTTCGGTGTGTAAATTCCGACACACCTGCGGGGTGTAGTCGGGACCGCCTCTGAGTAGAAGGAGACTTGAAGGGGCGGTATAGAAATGTGTGAATAAATAAAAAATAAATAAATCATACTGCGTTTTGTCAGTTTGAATGCTAATAAACAAATATTATCGTGGGTTGAGGTGGTGTAGTGGTATACTAGGTATATTGCCTCTCTGTGTAGTGGTGCATTAAAGTGGCGCTATAGAAGTCTTCATATGAAATTAAAATGATTGTTGTCAAGTACCTATGTATTTGCATATGCAGTTATTCCAGTGAACCTCATGACGATCGATCTGATTGGACGAAGGGCTTCGATGGGTCTAAATTTCTGCCTAGCAGGCGTCTGCTACATGCTTATTCAGATCTGCACATCAACAACCATACTCACCGTGTTCATATTCGGCGTTAGAGCGTTCATATCGGGATGTTTTAACGTTATTTACATCTACACTGGGGAGGTATGTGCTGCCTGTTTCTGCTTCATGTGCTCTGCGATATTCCAATTGGTCGTTGAATTGTCAATATTGGGTTGTTATTGTTGCTGTTATTCTACCCATTATTTCGTATTCTGTGATGTCATTTAGGCAAGTGTAATTTCCACTGTGATTTCATTTTGTTAATGTTATTACGTTTTAACCTGATGTAACGAATCTGGTATTTAGGATCCCTCAAGTACTATCATTATATTTTACCCCGAGGTATGTATGATAGCTGGGATTTAAAATAAATTGTTATTCGGAGTAGCAGTAGTGTATGGGGGATTGGGGTCAGGCCTCGTCTTCCGGACTTGCAGGAAAAGTACTTTTAAACGCAATCAAATTATTATCTTTTTATTGTCTTACATCTTTAGGATACAAATGCGATTCTCATGTCAAAATTATTATTATTACTACTTGCTACTGATATCATTACTGGTGTTTTTATCACCCAGAGGTTGATGAAATCCCTCAGGCTCTTATTATTATCTATTATACTTTTATTGTTATTGTTATTATAGCGCAAATTAAATTTTTTCCTGAAAGCCAATAAACTCCTTTTACAATATGAGGTAAGAGATGAAGCGAAGACATTGCTGTTTATTAAAGGTCTTTCCAACGACTATTCGGTCGATTGGACTTGGTAGCTGCAGTGCAATGGCAAGAGTCGGTTGCATGGTGACTCCGTTTATAGCTCAGGTATGTATGTACACTGTATGTGTGTATTTCTATACCGCCTCTTACAGTCCACTACTATTTAGAGGTGGTCCCGACTATAGCCCGAAGGTGTGTCGGAGTTTTACTCGCCGAAGCACTTTAGCAATTGTGAGTGAAGAACTTGCTAAAGGTCCTTACGCGGTGGGTGGGATTCGAACCCGCAACCCTTCGGTTGCAAGGCGGCGACCTTCGCCACTCCACTACAATTAATCTCGGAATCAGAGACCAATACGTCAATAATTAAGTAATACATTGTGTTCTGTCTCAAAGTTCTTCTTTGTCGGAGGATTCCTTCTTCGAATTCCTGGGATAGTTCGATGTGCATGTCTTGCATGGTTACCCATTCACTCTTCTTCTTCGGCGCTGTTTGGACGAAGAGCTTTCATTAGTTCGATCGATCCGTCTGCTCAAAGGCCAATATCGTTGGTCCAACGAAGACGAATCACTGAGCACCTACCTGTCAATTTGCCCGCCTCCTCTACCTCCTCTCCTTTGTCTTCTCCTCTGTCTTGCCTTCTGTTTTACCCTCTGTCTCACCCTCTGTCTTACCCTCTGTCTTACTCTCTTTCTTACCCTCTGTCTTACCCTCTGTCTAAGCCCTCTGTCTTGCCTCTGTCTTGCCCTCTGTCTTGCCTCTGTTTTGCCCTCTGTCTTACTCTCTGCCTTACCCCTACCTTACCCTCTGCCTAGACCTCTGTCTTCTCCTCTGTCTTACCCTTTGTCTTGCCCTCTGTCTTACCCTCTCTGTCTTGCCCTCTGTCTTTTAATCTCTCTTCTCTGCAATCTCGTTTGCCTTTTTAAACTTCTACATCTAAAGATTGCTTCAAGGACAATTCATCACCGCACATGACGATATTGACACGTTCGTTGCCCATGACTGCATCGAACTATAGTACTGATTTTGAGAATTGCAAACATTGTAAAAGTAAGAACGAACGCGTTTATAAGTAGGGTAACCTTGGTGGTAAAGTGAAATGGGAGTAACAGCTGAAACCGCTACACCAACATATCACGAATTGACTCCACTAATTGTATTGTATTTTTTTGTATTGTATTTGTGTATTACTATACCGCCTCTTACAGACCACTACTACTCAGAGGCGGTACCAACTACAGCCCGGAGGTGTGTCGGAGTTTTTCACGCCGAAGCGCTTCAGCAATTGTGAGTGAAGGACTTGCTAAAGGTCCTTACGCGACGGGTGGGATTTGAACCTGCAACCTTGCGGTTGCAAGGCGGCGACCTTCACCACTAAACTACCACGTCCCACAAGTAAACTTGGTGGTAAAGCGAATAGGGGTAAAAGCTGAAAGCGCTACACCGGCATGTCACGAATTGACTCCACTAATAACCTGTTATCAGACTGTGGATTGTCAATTTGAATATCAAAAGGGAAAGATTATTATTCCAGCTGATTTTGTGCATGCTACACAGGGTAAGGGTGGATCAGTATGTCAAGGCAAATATTTTGTCCCAGCTGGGATTTGAACCCAAAGCCCTCCACTCACAGGGTGTATACCGCAAACAGACGAAGCGGCTATCTCGCCTCCATGCGTGGGTGAACAGACCGATCTCTTCCTATTCCGTCCGACTAAGATTTATAGGATCTGCTATCGTATAGATATGGATCCAAGTCGACTCCGAATAGCTATAGGTTGCATCGCATCAATAAACCCAGGGCTCCACGACTGCCGTGGGATTATGCATGCAATGGCTAGATTTTCTGCATCTTCGCCATTTGTCTAAAGGAATATGATTTAGAATAATATTATTTACACAGGGTTTACGTCGTAGGGATGAGAGATACAGACAGACAGACAGACAGACAGACAGAGGGTGCAGACTGCGTTTAATTTTAGACCGGGGGACGTCCCTCACCCACTATTTAAGTGGAGGCCTATTGATATTTTCCGTCCTGTCAGAAAACGTTGTTAAGAACTTATTTAGAAGCAGAACCGAACTACACGGTGTCCCAAAACAAGTGAGCCCCTTTTTGTTTCTGCAATATATTTGCTAATTCTAAACAAAACTCTATACAATTTTAGAAAGTGAAAGAGGGATAAATTATCAACGTTTCCTGAATTCTTTTTATCAAATCCTATAAACAGATTCCGAAGTTATGCACATTCAAATTTGGGCAAAGAACATTGAAGCTTCCAGCATGTAAAAGATCGGAAATTAATAATTTGAGACCACGCTACCTTACTCTATAAAACTCAATATTAGTAAATATGACGTCATATTTCCGTCATCCGTTTAAGGTGACAATAATTTAAATGGGTTTTCAGTCTTGGCTGCATTCAGAATATCTTTATCGATCCAAACAGAGGCCACACTGTTGAGAAACTGGTGCGTACTATCGTGACGTTTCGCACAGTGAACGCTTGCATGCTGCAGGCTTTAAAAGAATTTTTCATATTCCAGCAGTTCAGTGCAGCTGCTACTCATTGAGCCAGAGAAACTGTTGCTCTGCTTTCAAGAGAAACTCCTGTGTCTATTTCAGCAAATCTTTCCCCCAATATCTCTGAACTCAATCCACTTGATCAAGGGATTGATGATAATGCTATCTTCTTCTTCTTTCTCTTCTTTCTTCTCTTCCGTCAGTTTCCTGACGATGAGGCCCTTATGAATTTTCTCCAGTTTTCTCTATTTTTGATGATTTCCCCAATATTGTTCAAATCGATGTTTTTCTTTCTCAGATTACAGTCAAATTGAAGTCACTTAGGTTACTATTAGTCAATCATCAATATCTTATTGTCAAAAGGTAATCAGTATTTTACGGAGTTGCGAAGGGAACAAATTTGAAAAATAGAAGTGATGACTAAATAATGGTCATCAGTTTTTTGGAGAGTTAGGTCTACGTGGGTTTAGGAGAATAGATAAAAGTTTTGCCCCTCCTGAAAAACACCGAAATGACACCCTTGTCCATTACGCATCTTGAAAAAGACCTGATAATGTAATAACTTGTGATCATCCTCGATCGTAGAATTATTATGCTTTTATTCGGTTTGAATGGTAACGAACAAAGATTTCTATTAGTATCCTCTAACCAGCATCTGGTTTATAATAATCATTGAAAGCACGTTGCTTCTGAAATGCATCGTTTCTTAATCGGCGTTCATTTACTTAAATTATTACTATTAGTCAACCATTAATATTTTATAGATGTTGAAAATGCTGCTCAAAATCTGTAAAAAAAGCACCTGATGTGAACCTTCCTATTCAAAGCTGACCAGACAGGACAAATGGCTTATGATGATGTTATATTGAATATTTGATCTCCCTTAGAGGCTTAAAGCTATCCTGTGTAATACTATAACAATATATTATATGAAACATTAACGGAATCATCCGACGTTTTAAAGCTGTGGCGCTCCTGGGCACTTTCGCCAACGAGGGAAGCGACGAGTGACTTCGGTGATTCGGTCCTTTCCGGATCTTTATCTTATGCGTTAGATAAGTTCCCGAGGGATCCTGTACAGTGTACATGTATAACTCGAGGCAGAAATTGGCAGAAATAAAGTGAAACGGTTACTACGTATTGTGCATTGTGATCTGTTTGTATGTATGTATGTGTGTATTTCTATACCGCCTCTTACAGTCCACTACTATTCAGAGGCGGTCCCGACAACAGCCC
>JAQFXW010001665.1:0-14429 GCA_034693945.1 Dendrobaena attemsi | reverse complement strand
AATTAAACAATATGTACACAAAACGGAAACAGTTACGTCATTACCGAATATTTACGAATATTAACGAATATTAAAATGCACTAATGTTCACGAATATTAACGAATATCAAAGTCTCAAGTACCGAATACTCGTTCTATGATGAAGACGTAACGCGAATGCCGAAACTAATGACGTCACGACTATCTCGACGAACTTTCACCAAATCCCATTATGGTATCTGTCGGGTTGGGCCTCTGCACTCGGTTGTACGAACATCCATTTAATTGAAACAGGCGTTAGGATAAATGGACAATGTTGTACACATGCTATACTAAGGTAGGGTCTTTTGCCAGACATTTGTGACTTAAGGCCTAACGGATTATTTCATATTCCATCAGGATAGCGCTTCTGCGCACAGAGCTCGGGATAGACCTACTGTTACTCAAAACTGAAACACTTCATCCCGCCTATCACAGCATTCTGGATTTGAATTCAGTAATGTAAATCGACTTTTCTATAGCGACTGTTATGGCCTCGACCTCATGGGCGAGATCCTTCACTGCCGCTCGCCCGTTTGAATGGATGTCACGCCATTTAGGTCCCCGTGAACGGACCTTGCTAGCCAGAGACTTTGAAGATAAGATGTGGAGTGCCATGCAGGAAAAGGTCTACAGATCTCGAGTAAGTGATGTCAACGAGTTGCGTAGTCAAATTGTGGAAACATGGGACGAAATGAATCAGCGCATCATTGATGAATCAGTCAAGCAGTGGCCTTCCCGCATGCATGAATGCCCAAGGAGGTCATTTTGAACATAAACTGTAACTTTCAGAGTGTTCCAGAAATAACTTCTCTACCTTCAGTTAAAATTTCTTTGACATTACAGGATAATTGACAAAGTTATAGTAAAATAAAAAGGTAATTTTTTATGGGCCACCGTGTAATTTTAGCAATAATGGGGATATGTCATTGATCAGATATAAGTTTGATGTATTTGCTTTTTTAATCAAAACTATGTCTACATCTCACACCTGATGCATGTTTGTAAATGGTTTGTGGTAAATTGTTCATTGATGAAACCTTTCTGCTTAACTGAGAATGAGACTTTCTTTGCAATTGATGCATCAAATCTGGTAAAAGCAAGTCCCTTTGCACATGAGACTTTACAGTTTGATCACTTCTTGCTCTCGATAGACTTATAAATTATGCTTCTCTTCCGGCTGTCTTGGAGTCTTTCTGTGCATTTGGTGACATAATCACATTGTCATTGTTCACCTTTTGCCAAACTACTGGATTCTAGTCAAGTTGGGTGGCCAGAAAGTATGTGGCAACTGGGTGTTTTGGCTGCTGTAGCTTTTCGGTTTAGAGAGCAGAGTGCTTGCATGTTTTATGATTACCCACTTCATCTCATGTTCTTTGGCATAAAGCTGGTTGAACACTCTTTCTAATGAGGGTTAAATTATAGTAGCTTTGCATGTGATCTCCATTTTATTATCCTATGGATGATTATGTCAGTGGTTCTCATCCTTTCGAAACTTTGAAACCACTTATAAATTTTTAGCCCCTGTACCAAACCACCGCTGAAATATTTGAAACAAACCAAAAACAAACTTAACAAAGTAGCCCAATACAGAAGAATTAGTTGTCATGAATCAGCATTTGACCTACTACTAGTTTCATACAACCGTGTAGCCATTTAAATGAAATATATCACTAGAGTCAGTGACAAGATATGTATATTGGAGTCTGATGACATTTCAGGCAACAGAAATCGAATATCATAACAATTTGATTGAACTTGAAAACAGGAATAGGAACCAATAAATTACAATTAATTTAATATATGATATTTTGATAAACTATATGGCTTATGAATTTAGGGTTGACGAATAAAATATAAGTATATATATTTTATAAATATGTATACTTATATTCTACTTTTGTTTCTATTATTTTAAGAGGCCAGTAAAATGAATGGTTACATAGCCTACTACTTTCGGTTGTTGTCTTACTAAAGTTACTAATAAACGGAATCTGGCTCTAGTGTGACTCTTCGCCGTTGAAAGGACATTCTCCCAAACGATAAAGTTGATTGAGATTGACTAATTTGACTTACTAAGTTACTCTTTTGAATCTATGGCCATATTTTGTAATAGTTTTATTCTATGGGCTATTCCATTTCTATGGTTTGTTTATTCAAGATTAATGTTCGCTATTCGATAATTTTTTTGTTTTGTTAGACTCAAAAAGTCAAGTCACTGGTTTAATACTTTTATTTCAGCTGTTTGATGAACACAATATTTCTTGAATAAATTTATAGATTAAATTATGTTTTTTAAAATTAAATCTATTTAGTCTAAAACCTTTCGGTGCATGGCTTGTACGTACGTAACTTATGTTATGTGATACATAAAGTAATTTGCATTATATTTAGATAACAGATTATAAAATTTGTTAATTGCTATGTAGGCCAATAAGAATTCTGATAATCAGCTTAAAATCGGGTTTCTAAAGCCAATAGTTGTTTTTTGGAAAAAACGATATTAATGACCCTACTTAGAACTGTAATTAATACAGCTTTTTCAAAGATTATTTAAGTCGGAACTGCATGCTGTTTCAATTTTCAAGCAAGACAAGCTTAAGACACAGCTACTGCTTTGATGCTTTTAGATAGTAATGCTTATAATATTGTATATCTTAAAATGAAAGTCTCACTTTTGTGTGAAAACTGATTTAGATCAATTTGCCATGTACGAGTGTAGGGCCTACGTGTTGTGGTGCTTGTTACGTTCTGCGAATATGCGTTCATATGCATGTATCTAATATCAGTGTGAATTTGTAAGCATGATGTTCCTAGTAATGATGGCTGTTCAAATCATGCTGTTTTATGTGTAAAGTATTTTCATTGAGTCGCATATGTGTTACGTTACGTAGTCTTTTAAATTACATGTTTGTGTGCGTGATTTCGCTGATTTTACATAACATAGCATGTTGCTAGACATTTCCAACTAGTTCTGACATTAAACATCTTAAATTATAAAAGTGATGTGTCAGTAATGACTGGTATGAATAGTGTTTGTTTTTATGCTTCCAGGTATGATAATGGTGCCAACTCTGACAGCTGGTCAGGTTAAAGTGTCGAGTTCGATCACGAGTGGTGGTCCCGCTCTTCTGCCGAGCAACGCGCCCGAGGCTTCGTGCGGGGTTCCCGTCATCCTCCAATCGCAACATTCGGCGCCTGAGCTGAATTTCATCCTAACGTCACCAGCATCTCAGCTGCAGCAGCAGCAGTCGGCCCTTCTGGCGAGCAACCCGCGCTCTTCGAGCGGAACTGTTCATCACAAAGGCGCCGGTGGTTTGATTGGCGTAGAGGGATCTGGATCGAAGCTTCACGCGATACAATCGCCGACCAGGGAACTGTCGTTTGCACATCTCAAGAGTCAGCTGCAACAGGAGAGTTCTTTCTTGCTGCTTGCAAAGTCAAAGAGACCTCGAAGCGATAGCTCGGGGGCCAAGCCCTTTGGTCTGTTCGAACCGGACGAAGCTGGTGGGGAGTTGCCACCAGCAAAAAAGATAAAACTAGAAGCTGAGTTATCGAACGATAGCGAGGTGTCGACCTACAGAAGTCTGTACTGCGAGGACCACGAGAGGGAACTGGAGAGGAAAAGTCAGACCTACCAGGCGCTTGTTATGGAGCTGTTCTTCCTGGAAAATGGTGGACACATGATGGACTATTTTGGGTGGCAGAAGCGGTCGGCCGCAAACGGTCAGCTGATGCGATATCTACGTTCGAGGAGGGCCGATGATCTGGGCGAATATGGTGGGCAAGAGAAAAGCATCAACAATGAGGTTAGTCATGACGATTGATCGTAACTAATCTAAATGTATTTCAATTGAATATTTTTAATGTTTTTGAACTGTTAAATAAGATGATGTCGAAGTTCTTCATATATGCGTTTACAGTTTTCGCTCATCTAGTGCTTCTATAATTTTAACATGTGTCCATATCTTGCTTGTCATAACAGTCATTACCTTTAAAATCGTGTCTCGTGAATTCTGTTACTACTAGTCATAGAAAGGACCAATAAGAAAACTAACTGTGATCAAAAACTTGTGGGTACATACAACCTGTAAACAAATGCTTGATCAAGACGGCTAGCAACACGCATGCAAGTGGCTTGCCAATGACGATGATGATGATGACAATGATGATAAACATGATGATCTTTTTAAATATAAAGTTATTCCCTATTGAATAATAAGGTATGTATTTTGAAGACGTAATGCAATGCTTACTAGTTCATTCATTTCAAACATTTGTATAGCACCCTCTCAGGAATCTACTCAGTTTGCTGTGAATGCGTGTTTGATGTGCTGCTACAGGTGAAAGTGCTAACTACCAGCGGCGGCACGCTTCCTATTGTCACACCTGTTGCCATTTCTAAGACTCTGCCGCCTGCAATTACTGCCATGCAGCAACAACAACAGCAGGAAAATGGTATGTTGCGTAAATTGTCTATGCTTTAGATCTCATATCATTTGCTGAACTGGTCAGTCTTAGGTTTTCGATTACGTCACGTGTTCAACCTGAGAGACTTCTTAGAGAACTGTTTACAATGAATGTCTTTGAATCATCAGGATGTGGCATTTATAATATATCTTTAGAGGAAGCTACTTTCACAAGCAACCTCTGCTTACAAGTTTAGAAGTTGTTTCCAGAAGAAGCTGTTTTTCTTCACATTGCCTTTGCTTCTTGATAGCTTTAAATGTTTCTCTTCATAACACGTTACTTTTGGAATTCACAGAAGTTTAAACATACTAAATAGCTTAGCTAGGCTGCAGTACCTAATAATAATAATATAAAAATATATATCTCGACATTTTCAAATTTTTGTGAGGATTTTGTTGTCTGCTAGCAGTTCGTGCATTGCTGATAAAAATTTGCAGGCTATAGTAAATTTGAAATCATCAATCTTTTCTGACCTCTTCCATTAGTGTCGTTTTGCTAAATCTTGCTTTGATTATTGGGTGTAAATATTTTTGCACTTCTTACATTTGCAACTTGCAAAGGTATACGTACTTGCGCTTTTCTGAACCGAAGTGGAGTGTGATAATCCATAACGGACCCCTGTTAAATATAAAAGATGCTGATTCCAGTCTATTTTCTCATTGTGGTTTACTAAAAACTATTTCAACTTTCAGAGTTTCATTCTCAAGAGAACTTCTTGCTAATTTTTTTGACGTCTGTTCTGGTTGAGTGGAAATGTTTTGTTAACGTCAACTTCATCTTTTTTCTCTCTGTGGTCGTAGCGGGCAACGGTAATGGCAGCCAGTTAATGTCGCGTAAAGCCGGGGGGCGCCACGGTATGGTCTATGGTTATGTGTCACCCAAGGCCATTCAGCAGTGCCCTCTGGTTCCAGGTAAAGAGGTGTTGGCTGTGTTCGGACCTTGGTCTCTTTCGTGGAATGTGTTACTATTAGCTATGGGTGTTTTTCTTTTGGTTTGTTTTGCCGTATGCAGATTTACCACGAATGCTTGTCCATAGTTTTAGTTACTAGGCCTGCCGTTTACGTATTAATTTTAGTGATATTTTGTTGCAATCTGACTGGATATATAATAGCACAAGTTACCATTGCTCAATGATTATGCAAGTGCGGTAGAATAGCTGTTAAGTGCTAATGGCATTTACGATTGGCATTTATGGTTTAATTAACTAGATTTGTTTGTGAATGATTAGTATGTACCATTGTTCGGCAATGCTCAGCAACTCAGGCTGGTTTTCCGTGTGCTGGGTCTTCTTGCTGTGAAGCCTCAAATTCAAGATTGTTTTCATTTCCATAGTATTGCATTTAGAAGATTCTGACTTTGTTGGGATTCGTCTTCAATTATTAGTCTTTACTGGCGGATCTTTGCAATCGTATGCTTAATTCTGACTGCATGAAGTAAAAATTAGATGATGAGGTCACAGAGCAAAGGCTGATCAAAAACGAGGATGAATGATTTAAATCTATTAAAGGAAATGACCAGAGAGTTGAACTGTAAATCAATTTTGCCGATGATTAGAATGACCTAGCAGCTGTTGAAAAGATCTAAATAAGCCACAAGTTGCTAGATGCATGTTCAAGTTTATCATCTTTTACATAATATCCTACAATTTCTCATTTGTACGTAACGTTGCGTTTGAACGCGTTGGCAGTTTTACTTTCAAAGTTACATGTATTGAGCTAATTTCTCCAGGTATTTGTGCCAATTTATTCATTTATTTATAAATTGTGGGTAGCTGGAAAATGGTGAGTTGTCAGTCGTTTGAGAAGTGAATTAGACAACTAAATGTACGTTGAAGTAGATGAAAATCATGAAATGGCTTGAACCATGGATGAGAACGGATGTGAGAAATGGCTTGGAACCAAACGGCTTTGAAAAGTTGGATGAACAGTTAGTTAAAGTATGCTGCTCTTAAGTTTTCCTGGTAGGCTAAGCGCGATTTGAATTCATAAGTGAGCAATCCTTATAGCTGGGTATTACGTAGAATGACAAAACTGTACTGAAGCTGTCCCAATGCTGTTTACAAACATGAATCTTGTTGTATTTATTCTCTTAAGAACTGTGGTGTTGTTCTTAGTGTCATGTATCCAAGCCTCCAAGGGTTGACAAGTCTTGATAAGGCGTAGTATCTATTAATTAATTAATCTGTATAAATGTTGTAATGACACTTGTGCATGTCGCTGTGATTCCTGGGACATCAGTCGGATGGCTTGGGTGTGTTTTTCATGCATCGTTGAAGTAGTTCTTCCAAAGAAATATCTTGTAGAGAATGCAAGGTATTTCTTTCGCCTAACGAAATTTGTCTGCTTCACTCGCAGTGATAAATTTTTGCAACTTCTGCCAGAACTGATTTCGGCTCAATCAACATTTTACCAATATTGGTGGGATTCTGATTAAAACACTGACAAAATCTTGGTTAAAATCTATCCAGAGATATTTGATAAATATTGAGACATGGCAGTGTTTATGAGAAGAGAAATTTGGATGAAGAAAGATGCTGTTGTAGTGTGGCTGCATCTAGTAAGGACTTGTCTTTCACCGTTCAGTAGCGGAACAGACACGTAGTTAGTGAATGTTTCCAGCTAAATGCTGTGCATATGGAAGTGCTTCTGTAGTTGCGCACGTATTCCAGCATGGATTTAGTGATGTCTTCTCAAGGACAAAACTCCCGACTGCTTCCTTTACATCGGTCAATTTGGGTAAAATTGGATCTAGTCTCATCTTTGGTCTAATACTTCTCAAGGACGAACTCCCGACTGCATTTCTTGCATTTGTGAAATTGGGGAAAATTGGATGTAGTGTCATCTGTGGTCTAATGTTTCCCAAAGACAGGACTTCTGACTGCATCTTTTGCATCTTGAAATTGAGGAAAATTGGTCACAGGCCAAACTGCTGATTGTGTCTGTTTTCACTAACTGTTTTCAAGGCTGTTGGATGTTGATATGAGCCAAATTCTGAGAATTACTTTAACTGCATGAATTTCCTGTATTGTTGTTAATTCACACATGTGGCCATTGATAAATGCTCCTCCTGACTGATTTTAAATTTAACCTGAACTGCTGTGGTCCGAAATGAAGGCATTGATAAAACCGAATGAATGCTTTTTACTTTCTTCCGCACACTTACTTTGAATGGATATGTTTTTACCTAATTGTTGTTTCTTGTTAACTGCCTGAATGTTTTATTAGATCTTCCAAAGAATCGTATCAGACAATTTTTAATACCACGTAACCGTCATCAGCACTGATTGTTGATAGGTAGAACTGTAGCTTATGCAAATCATAAAGGTATTCTAGTACATAGTTAATAATTAATTTTCTGTAAGAGATGGATGGTTTCTGTAGTGTATTTTATTGAACTAATAATAAGTAAGTTTCTTGGCATATTGAGAGGTAGAATGTAATATATTTGAAGTAATTTTTTTTATGTACAATTTAGTTGCACAATAGTGTAGAATTATAGTGGTTAGCGCACTGAACTGTCGCCTAGAGTTTGGGGTTCAAATCCCTGCCATGGCGGAAATGTGTATCGAGATTTCTGCTACACTTGCACCCCAGCTGACTAAGCCACGATGAATGCACTCACCTTATACTACTGTCTGTGGGAAGGTAAGACAGTCAGGGAGAGAACTGGCCACATACCCTTATATAATGCCAAGGCTAAGATAATAGGTTGCTAACATTTTGAACCCTAGCGTAAATTAAGCATGCCTGAAACGGTAGTCTGTTGCTAGGTTAGTTGGAGGCATTGCTGTGTACAAACTTTGAAGAATCGCAATATAAATATAATGATTGGAGTAAAATGCTGTCTATTATTTCCAACCCTACTGTATATAAATATAGGGTTTTGTTGTGCATCTGTAATAAGGCAGTTAGATTTCAGCCAATTTTTTTACTTGAGAAAAGCAATTCGTAATATAGGCTAGCATAGTTGTGAAATGTTAGTGACTGTGTAGAGAATATAAGAGCAGGTGGCCAATCCCAGACTCTCCTGTGCTCAGTATGCTTGCTCTCTGACAGTGTACTGTTCAGTCAGCGTCGTCATTTTAGCTGAATTGACTTGGGTGTTTGGGTGAAATAGACAGCACAGGTTTCTGCTGTGTTGGGAATTTGAACCTCCGACATCATGACTGTCAACCTTTCTACATAAATAAGCGTTTAATGCCTTTCAAATATTACGTGGTATCTTTGTTCTTATTTCGTGTTTAATGAGTTGCCAATGTTGCCAGGTGGCATTCCGCTTAGTACAACGGCTGCAACAACAACCGTTGGTTCACCTCCGCCATACACCGTGGAATGCTCTTCTTCATCTACCGCTGTCGTAACCATAGTTGCGGTGACGACCACAACTGTTACCATGACGTCGGCTTTGCCAAGGGCACGAATGGCGGAGGGAATCTCTCAGCCGACCATCGGAAACAGTGGTTGTCATGTTACGGATGTCTACCAACCAAGGTATTTTGGAATATCATTAATTTCTTGAAGTGACTCGTAACTGACCTGTTACTATTCTTATTGTGTGAATATTTCTTAAGTTTTAAGGTTTATATAACTAAATACATATGTTCTCCGCAAATGTGCTAGATATGGGGCGTGGTGGTACCGTGTAATGAGTTTGTTCGGCACCTTCGTGGTTTCGAATTCACCTCAAGCCTTCATTCGCCAGATGGCATAGTAAATTTTGGTCTGTTAACTCCGACACAGCAATTACCATGCTGTGGACGTGCTATTACTGGTTTAGCATTTGTGCGCATTGCACAAGCGTCTTGTGTTGCAGTATTAGTATCGGCTAAACCTGTATATCGCATATTGTGGTAAGTACGTTGGTCGTTGGAGCAGTGCTTTTTTGTGACGGTACGCTCCGGTATGTTGTACTGGGACCTGTTTGAAGCTATTAAAATAAGATTTCTTTATATTCAGTGTTTTTAGCAATGATAGTAAATTTAAACTGTGTTGTGCGTTGAAACTCATGCCAGTTCTTTTAGGAGGCTTGCAAAATCTGAGTTATGACTTAAAAGTCATCAGTTTTTAGGACTTGGAACACCCCCCCCCCCCTCTTCCGAAACCAAATCCTGGCTACAGCTTTGCTAATAATCATTTAAAAATTTCGTATAGTGCTTGCGTACCAGCACCTATATTTTTTTTAAAAAGAAAGCACTGCATTGAAGTGTTTGTTTGGTGTAGTTTAATGACAAGAGATCAATTGCTGGAGTCTCGTCGTGACCGACTGTTGCCACTTCCAGCGGAATTTAGTTCTCGAGATCCGTCTTCTGCATCACCTGCCACTCCAGCCATTTCTCAGGAGGCAGTTGTCGAATTGGCTAAACAGGTAGGCAACTGCAGATGGTATCCATCTGAAGATGTAAAGTAAATAGCTATGAAATTATATTAACAGGTGAACAGGATATTGGCCTTGATTTAGATGTGGCATCAGTTTATGCCTTGTGTCTTAGACAATGGCACAATAGATGAATAGAAGTTATTAATTAGAAAATACGTTAATTAGAATTTCAGCAGAACAGGTGAGCAGTTGTGGAACTGGTTCTTCTCTGCCCACAGGTTTACACAAATTTATGGCAGGTATGCATACTTCACTCGTCCCCTGCTATCACCACTCATCACTTGTTGACCATTCACGGTCACATGCTCAAAATGGCTAGAGTGCATCTGAGTAGAAACTTTGAAAGGGCACTATATAAATTTAGATTGATTGATTGATTGAGTAAGTGACTGATAAAAGTAAAGTATAACATAATGCATAGATAGAAACAGTATTTACTAGTAACGAACGTAAGTAATTTCAATTTAGAAAGTATAATTGACAATTTGGCATACTTGATATTTTGCATTTATTTGCTTGTTGACAGGAGGCACAGGTGATGCAGCGTGTAGCTGAGCTACGGAAGCAGGGCCTTTGGTCGCTGAAGCAGTTGCCAAAAGTCCAGGAACTGACTCGACATAAGTCGCATTGGGATTATGTGCTGGAAGAGGTGCAGTGGATGGCTGTCGATTTCGCACAGGAGAGACGCTGGAAAATGTCATGTGCCAAACATGTAAGAAATTTGCCATTTCGTATGGTTTTTTTCTTATTTTTTGCTGTTATTGTTAAAGGTGGTATCGTTACTATTTGTGCTAGTATTGACAGAACCATTTTAATTTTAATTAAGTGTTACTGCAATTATTATTTATAATCTTTAATCCCAGAAGTTTATATAGCTCCTACTCATAGGCACTTTCTGCAGTCTGCACATGCTAACGTACATGATGCATTGATGCTAGTCATTATGAGAGAACATGTAGGCTACATTAGTTAGCTATAGACAGTGTTCTGTACAGTAGGCTAGAAGAGTCTCCAGCAGCGGACCGTCACAAACACCCGAGTTACCCAATGGATTCCTGTCAATATCTGACGGATGGCATGGGTGCATGCTGCATCTGATGTATCCTACAGTTCTTGCTCAGATGAAACTGTATAACTAGGGTGCGTGTAACAAACTTTTTTATTTGTGAATATAACAATGCTGTATAAAGCAATAAGCCAAATTTCTTAGTTGATAGTCCTGCACGAAAGTGTTGTGCTATATATATTCGTTTATTATCAGAACAGGATGACAAATCACATCGCCGTGTACATGAGTTTCTCGTTGACGAAAATATTCAAAACATTACTAAAACATCTTGAAGAAGTTGCCTAAGAAATAATGTATTCTTGTTTCCGCTTGAAAATCTTTGGTTTGCATTCAAGTATTTATGGATCTGTACATTACATAGTGACATTTTGCACATTCTCAGGTTGCAGTTAGCATAATGAAGCAGCACGACAGGCGTCAGCAGAATCAGAAAATACGACATACGGCCGAGGAGCAGAGGATGAAGACCCTGGCTGGTGCAGTTGGCAAAATGATCACTGATTTCTGGACTAACATGGTAGAGGTCAGTTGAACTGTTCTTGGAGTGTGAGGTCAGGAGAACCGTTCTTGGAGTGTTAGGTCAGTAGAACTATTCTTGGAGTGTGAGCTCAGTTGAACTGAACTTTAAGTGTGAGGTCAGTAGAACCGTTCTTGGAGTGTGAGGTCAGGAGAACCGTTCTTGGAGTGTGAGGTTAGTAGAACCATTCTTGGAGTGTGAGGTCAGTAGAACCGTTCTTGAAGTGTGAGGTCAGTAGAACCGTTCTTGGAGTTTGAGGTCAGTAGAACTGTTCTTGATTGTTAAGTAATCTATGAATCCAGTGTCCTAATTGCTGCACGATGAGGTTCTATTTTGTTTAATTTGAGCACGGTGACTGATTGATTTACACACTTGCCTTCTAACTTGGCGAGTATGAGTTGTCAAGGGCTCAAGGCTACACAAGAGACTTCTAGCACGTCCAGCACTCACAATTGTCTAGCACGAGCTTGGAACTAAATTAATGTGTAATGTTGATAGTTATGTTACATTGCTGATGTGTTGAATATTTACAGTATGGTGTCATTAGTGCAGGATGGAAGTGCAGTGTTTCGGCGTATAGTCCATCTAACAGAACGGTTATGTTTTGTTCAGATGGCGCTGTATAAGAGGCAGAAGGATGTGGTGCTCAAACATCAGAAGCTGCTGAATTATGTAACGTCCGATGCTGTGATCAGCGCGTTAGAGTCTGTCAAAAATGAGGGTTTGTTTTAATTAGCACGTTTTCCAGCATGACCAAGTTATTGTTACATGAACTTATTACATGATATGCGATATGACTTTCAGAGATAGTTCTGTAGGGAGAGTTACATGTTTCCAAAGCTGTTGTCTTGTTTTTTTATCTTGTTTAAAACTCTCATTCATAGATATGTCTTTAATTCGAGTATGCAATTCTTTTCTTCTTGTTTGTACATTAGTTAACTAGTTAAGTATAACAACTCTTTTATTAATTTCATCGTTTCTCCATGCTTGCCTGTTTGCGAAGTTTTTTCTATGTTACTTGTTTAGGGTGACCCTTGTCAGCGGGGCTTAGGCCCTTTTAGGTTTATCCCATTGTTCCTTTGTCTTAGCAAAGTTTTTTTTAGTCTCTTGATGTTCTGTTTTGGATCAATAAAAAAAGTGTATTTATGGTTATAGTTATCTCCATTTTGTGTCCAGCTCAAGTTCTAAATGCCACACTTTTGTCTTGCTTATGATTTAACATTTAAATGAAGCGAACTAAATGTGAACTAAAATATATGAAAACTTATCCATCTAGTCATTTAAGGATTAACTAGTTTTGTTGAATATTAGACAGTTCAGTGATGTGACAGTTGCTTTAATGTGTTTGCTTGATTGTAGTTGCCTATAAGGAAGAACCTTCTGCCAATTTTGCTTTTGGTGATGATCAACATGGAAGCAATGAAATCGATGACCTCATCAAGGAAGGTAAGTCTATCTTGATCTTGTTGTAAGCTTTTTTCTGTAAGTCTTCCATTACCTTGATCTTGTTGCAAGCTTTTATTTAAAGTCTCCCATTATTATTGTAAGTCTCCCATTACCCTTATCTTGTTGTAAGCTTTTATTGTAAGTCGCTCATTACCTTGATCTTGTTGTAAGCTTATCCAATTCAATATCTCCTTTATAGTATGCTCTCTATGTTTCAGGTTGTCCAAAGTTTGTCCTTTATGTATAATTTAGTTGTCTAAGCTGTTTATGGCATCAATATCTATTTCTAGGTAACTTGATAACGAGTAGCCATGATAGAATATCTTACATGAAGAAAGATTTTAAAACAGTTCGCATGAACAAGAATGTGATTCCTTCAAACTCATTAAAATATGGTCCTTAATTTTGCTTTATATTGATTTCTTGAGGTTACATATAATAATTCTATTTCAGTTGAATGAATTAAATCTTAAATGTAGAGGAGCAGCGGAAGCACCAATTATGTTTACAATGAAGCACTGTGAACTAATCATCATCAACTATTCAACATCTCTTATAATTATTATAACATAAACTCAGTTGCAAAGTAAAAACAAGATGAGGAACAAAATAGCTTTGCTTTAAGAAAACTTACATGGCAAAGTCTGTACAATTGGGATCGATAGAAACTGCTGATTACGAACATTGACACCATGTCTAGGTCCTGTAACGCAACTTCAATGCCATGTAAATTCGAGGTAATTGTAATTTTACATGTGATGTGACTGTTCACAGTGTTCAGCAATCAGCATGTGTTGATTACAGTGGAGAATATTAAAAAATGAAAGAAAGTGTAGAGGAAGAAAAAAAGAGTAAAGAAAGAGGGAGAGGAGAGAAAAATAATATTAGTGTAGCTTGCACTTTTTAAATTAAAGCTTACAATTACAATCGCTAGGTGGCATGCCACTCGACGAACTTGTGAAGAAGTACGCTGGAGCTTACAGCAAGGAATTCGAGGCCGACTTCATGCAACTCGAGACGGCAGACTCGCCATCAAGCAGCAGTTGCAGCAGCACTAAGAAGAATGGCTCCAGTGGTGGAGAGAATGCTGATGTTGAAGGTTTGAGACTTTGTTGGCTCTGCCTCCTTCGCTTTCTGAATTGAAACAGTGCTAAAACGTTTAAGCACAGTTGCTGCACTTACATGAGATTGTACCGGTATGTAAGTGACCAATAACATGCTTGCTTAGTGCTTACCTGTATTGATAACAAATTCTGGTATATGTGAATTTGTGAATTTTTTTAGACATACTTGTATACAATACAAACAGTATGTGCCATGCATACATAAATACCAGTGCAAAATGATACACACTTTCTCAGATGAACAGTTGGTCATCATACATGCATACATTATAAAAATATGCAGAAACGTTTTAGGCTTGCGTCATCTCTGTTGTCTTACTTTGCTTGTGATCTTAACACCTTGACTGTTAGGAACGAGATATCTCGTCATAAATTAGGTATGCCTGGACGCGAGGGTCGAGATATCTCG
>JAQFXW010001664.1:0-14433 GCA_034693945.1 Dendrobaena attemsi | reverse complement strand
AACATTGGAATCATATGAAATTTTGGAATAATATTATTGGTTCAATTCTCTAAATATCTGGAAAATTTTAGGATGATCCGTTGTCAGGAGAGATATATCAAAAACAATTCGGCTTACTTTTTTTTGAACCACGGTGTACATCTTTCATTGAGCAACACCTTGATCATAATCATCCCCAGCCTCTCTCTAGTAGTAATTGTAATTTTCAATTTATAAAGCGCCTCTTAGAAAAACCTCAACAGAGGTGCACCCAATCCAGTCAGCTCGAAACACTAACAAACAGCATAGTCTTCAGACGCCGGCGAAATTCAGAGGGAGAGAGGGAAAGAAGTTCTAGTCTCAAGTCATGAGGAAGATGATTGTAGTGACAGACAATCGTATAAATGAGAACGAAATGTCCTAACTTGAACTATAACGTGAATGGAGCAATAGACTTGACAATGACTGAGGATGGAGATCATTTATTTGTACCCATTGTCGCCAAATGACCTGCATCTGGAATGGATGATGATGATGATGAAGTTAGCAGTGAGGCATTTTCAATGGAACCATTTGGTATCATCAACTCTATAATCAACAAACCAGAAGACATCAATGCATCTTAAATAGCAATTCTTATGCCAGGCATTCAAAACTACTATTCAAGTGGCAAAGTAGTCTAAATTCAGAGAAATTTCAGACAGACACAGGCAGGTATTATTATTTTGAAAGCAATTCTATTTAGAAATGGTACATTGGTCGCTGACTTGTGCATTATGATAGTTATGATATTAGTGATATGAAACGGTGAATGTTTTCGTATCAGGCAAGACCAGATATGAACAGGTCACTGACACACAACGAACTGCTTAGGGCTGTTCACTTATTCTGAGCACTTTGATTTTGGATTAATTCCAATTTCATATTACACTATTTTGATAAAACTTCTCGCCATGACTCAATAGCCTGACAGCTATCTGATACTTTGGTAACATAGCCTAAGATACTATTTACCATACGATTTAAATAACCAGAGGATGAATAGCAATTTCAAGTACTAGTCTTAAAGCTTAGAGAATCATTTTCTTCTTTCAGGCCGAGTGTAAAGCAAGCAGCAGCTTCTACATTGTGCTCTGGCACTGATCTGAATCTAAATCCTTGTATTGCAGCCATTTTAGATCGCACAGCAATACCACATAAGCAATCAATAGGGGGCGACAACAGGGAACGCAGAACAATTACCCAAAATTCAGCATAATACGCTTATAATCGAACATAAGTAGGAAGCAGTCACACTGTTATCGTTCTATTAATAAGCCCAAGCTAAGCCTCTTAATGAACCTTCCCCTTATTTGATAAAGTACCAAAGCTCAACATCTTTTTGAATATACACATCTTGGACGACTGATGGCAGCGAATATGGAGCAATTTTTACCTTGGCATGGTCCGTAGTGTGCCACAAGTGTGTCTTTCTGAAGGCGACACGCTGACAGTCGCAGGTGACAGGCTGAGGCATATGTAAGTCCATCTGTCCCACAGACTGTCAGTGTTAGGTTAGTTGTGTGACAACTGCTTGGACAGATGCATTCGGCAACTCCGTTATTCAGTTGGCAGACGGCATTATAGCGGCACTCTAATTCAGCACAACTGCCAGCTGTCTGTTCTGTCAAAATTCAACAACAGCTATAAGCTATCTGTACTCCGTCCAGAGCCTCTCAAATAAACCCAGCTTTCTTTAGCACACCTCTTCATCTGCTTTCTGCAGACTGTCTTGATAACTAAAAACTAAACTTTCACTAAATGCATAAATATACACATATACACGTATAGGCCTCTCCCACATCTTATGTACTATGTGCAATGTAAAATGGCAAAATGCCTCAGTGATGCATCACAAGCTCTTGATAAGAAATATTAGTTTCCTCATCAACAGTTTTTCAACATCGTATCATAATCAAGTTCACCTGAGAGGTGCAAAATGAGGAAACACTAAGCTGTATGTCTGAGGAATCTATCTGAAAGAGGAGCTACATAAATCCGTGATAATAATTACCATCATCCAAAATGCTGCCATGATAGAAAGCAATTAGGATGGCAATGGTGATGTTTGGTTCTGATGTTCAGTCTATTTGTGGTCAAAAATTACATGCAGCTGATTAAACAACAGATGGTCAATATCGAATGCAAGACAGAAAAGTTTGAAAAGTGTTTCCCTTCAGTCCAGAGTGAAACTCTAGTAAACCGAGTGGAGCAGAGTTCAATATCTTAAGTCATGTCATTTATTTCGGTAACCATAACGAACAAAAATTACATGCAGCTGATTAAACAACAGATGGTTACCCAGGAGATCCAGAAGGGGTTAATGACACCGCATCCTAATGTTTGGTTCCGATGTTTGGTTCTGATGTTCAGTCTATTTGTGGTCAACTAACAACTGTGAAGACAGATTATCATGTAATCATAATCACTAATCACACCCATTTACGACACTGATAATAGTTTAATTAAAGTTAAATATATTGTCAGTAAACATTATTGAAACGTAAAACATGCACTCAACAATCTACATGCAAACCTATTTACGTGATCAATGTTGTGCTGAAATCTTGTTTTTATTTTCTAAGAAGCCATGTTTGAAAGGTCCCACACTGCATTTGCAAACATAAAATGGCAAAAAAACAGTGAGCACAGCCTAAAACTTAGCTGTAAATTAACAAAATGAACAGACGCAGTTAAATTTCGCCTCATTTTCTGGCATGGAAAAATCCAGTCATTTCAGAATGACTTTCCTTCACCAATTTGCACAGACAGCCATATTGGATTTGCAAGTTGAGACGTTGCAATCCTACCACAAAACAAAATCAAGCTAAAATATACACAAACATTTATTAAAAACAGAAGAAAAATCAGTGTCAAGAAAAAAATACCAAATAAATTTAAAACAGCCAACAAAATAAATCATGTGAAGCAGTGTAAGAGAAAACAACAACATTCCGAGCTGCAATGTGCGTTGATTGGTGAGCATACCTGTTCTATCAAGCATTTGAACTCCTAGCAAAGTAAACAAACCATATGAACAATTTCAACTTACCACTAAATGATAAGCCTATTAGGATAAAATAGAAAAATCAAGTGAAAGAGAAGGTAAAGGATGTCAGTTACAGGTAACAATGACACTTAAATCCCTTTCATAGTTAGCCCAGTTAGCTGCATCGGAAGGAGAGTCGGCCTGTTGCCTAACCGAAAGCGGTTGGAGCCTCGATGCTGGCGGACACTCAGAGATGTAAGAATCTCGGGCTAGCACAGTCCGTTCACGAGGATCTAACTGGCATGGTGTCCATTCAAACGGACGAGCGGTTTTGAAGGATCTTACCCGATCAATTCATTGCACAATTAAGAGGCCGTATACCGTCGCTATTGCATTTGATCCTTATCTATCGCAATTACAATCAATCGCAATTTGTATAGTACCCCTTCAAGATTCCTACTCAGAGGCGATTTACCTATTTGCACAATGTCCATCTATTCTCTTATTGAGATACATAACTGAGAATTGTACTATTCACCTATTAGAGGTAAAGGTGTTCAATAATACCAGTAGAATTATATTCATATTCATAAAAATATACAAATAAACAAAATATGTACTCATAAATCTTCAATGTTCTTAAAATGTTTAAATCACTTTCATATTCAGCCATCCACCCACCCACCCATGCACAAAAACCTATACCCCATCTGCCACCCCAAACAGCATCATCCACTCATCTATACATCCAAATTAGGACTCATTTTTTCATTCTGGTACAAAAGTTCTGCTATATTAGAAATTGGTTTTTGCTTGAAGTGAGTCCGTACGCCTGTCGCCCGGCTTTTGACATCTTTCTAACTTTTAACCATATTTTTGGTATTGTCTTATTTCAGCCAGAGTAATCGGGGTCTTGACACATAGAAACCCTAAGATGAAATGTTGCCTGTCCTACCTATGCATCCCTGTGGTCCTAGTTCCTTGCCATTGGCACAGATGTTGCATTTCTGACCCGTCACATGTTGTCTGCAGACGCAGCGACCCGTTGTCTGTTCACAGTCGTCCCTCACAGACCCAAACAAGTTGCACCGGCAAGCTATGCCAGCATCAGAAATCAACAACAATAAAAATGCACTTTCTTGATATACTTTCACATACCGAATTTTACCCAGGCATTCATGAAGCAATTCTCGTCCTCTTAACATTTATAAGCTTACCGTGTGTCTGGGTTATGCATGCTCAATGTACAGAGAAAAAGTCAATGTCAACAAAGCAGAGTTTTAGATAATAGATGAGTTTGGCAGAGACCGTAGACGGCTTCAATTTCTATTTAAATAGTCTCGCTTTTTAACTGTTCAGCCTGTTCTGAAACTTCTTTATGAGGAATGGAAACTTAACTTCAAATCATCGAAATTGGAAAACTTTCTCTAAAGTTCAAATACGTGATTTCTTGGAAATTGTTTCACATTTGAAATTATACATTTAAGAACTCTTTCAAAATGTTCATATTCAAGCTCTCATGTTTTGCTCCTCTCGTAGAAATTTCTGCGGGTGCCCATGTTGTGGTTGGATTTGGAGTGCTTCTGAGTAGGTTCTCGAAGAGGCGCTATACAAATTCTTGAAATGAATGAATGAATTTACTAAATTACTTCTTCAGCACAAGTAGCATTATAGAAAGCGAGCTGAACTTACGTATGCATCCACCATTTCCCTCTGCAATCTTTGGTAGGCCCCAGAAGTTCGGTTCACATCTGTCACACCTCAGTCCTCCGACTCCTGGCTTACAAGTGCACTGCCTCGTGTTAGGATCACACGTGCGACCATAGGCACCCAACGGATTGCATAGACATATGCCTACATCACCAACAACAAATAGCTCAACAATATCCTCTGCCTCACGTAAGTCAATTAATTACTTGGTTGGTTACACATAAATGACATCGATGAATAACAAACAGACAGAAATGTCATGAACAATGTTTTGTGCCGTGGTCTCTTGAAGAACTACCTTAAGCAAAGTATTAGTTAGAGTAGCCATAAATGCATCAACATGCTGTTTTATTCCGTCCATCATTTAATTCTGACATGCAGCCCAAAGTCCATCCGCTGCCAGTAAAATCAACAGAAATTGTACTATGTTGATCGCATGTTGGCCATGTGCTCCCAAATGACAATCTATCGACATCTTCCTGAAGCCTTGAATCACACTACATGAACAGTCTCCAAATCAGTACACACAAAGTCAATCAATGGCAGATCAAGAAACATTTCAGGCTCCTTTAAGGAACACAGTAGCCCAATGTTTCAGCGATTGCGTTCAACCTTCTCTGAGATGGTTAATGTGAAGTAGATCCTCTCTACTCACAATTACTCGGTGTCTTTGATTGATGAGGTCATTACGAGTGGTGTCTAGTTCTTATATGATGAGTGGGTCCTAAATGTATAGAAGACTAATCCTTTTTGTGGCTAAGGAATTAAAACAAGCAAAAATAAATAAATTACACCGATTAATACCTGAGTAACAGCATCACTCTAAATTCTTAACAGAAGCTCTATTAATATCCAAATGCACAGATAGCAGACATATTAAGTGTTTAAGGAAACTGACTTGGACAGCCAGCCTGAGATGGTCCAGCAGCCGGAGTTCTTCCATCTGGACAGCATCCAAACATAGTGTCCTCACAGTTTTTCAGGAATTGATCTTTCAAAAAATCAATTACACTGGTTAAAACCTGAGTAACAAAAATAGTTATGACTTTAATCTGAACTTATCAGTAAAAATTCTGATGTATGTAGGACTTTTTTTTAAACTAACTCACAATACAATCCAAATTGCAATTTGAAACACAGCGCAGTTAGTTCATAATGTCGGCATAATATTACTTTGCAACGGTGGTCACCAATTCGAAACTAAAAATGTCAATATCTAGGAATCACACATCAATGCATCCATCTGAAAATAGTCACTCTGGGTTATGAATTCACAGGTGAATGTCTTACAAATTAATCACATGAGATATCTCTAGAAGATTGTTCATTCACAGGCCTTTGCTGGGACAGATATCTGGACATCCAGACACACAGTTATACATACATTCAGAATAACAGCATAGTTGGTTTCCATGTTGGAGAGAGAGAGTGATTGTGAAGAAACATATTTTGTCCACTCTGGAAAGGTCAGACAACAACATGATGAATGATTTGCCTACAACAAAGGTGAGAGAGAAACTTCCACCATCACAGTTAAAGCTATTCACAGGATGATGGTTCTTTTCAAGTACCTTCCATGCAGCACTTGGAACCAGCAGCCAGCTTATGACAGTAGCTCCCGGCAGGACATCTCTCCCCTGCGCTGTCACAGTAGTATTCCTTTCCGCTGGAAGCATCAACCAGTGGAGCACTTCCATCACAGAATTCCTCGACTATGTCTACCAAGATTCCAGAAAATTAACAGAGAGCATTTACATATGAATGCAACTGGACAAGCTTTTGGTTATTTTTCACAGTAGGTCACTGCAAAGGCATCCGATGCAAGACCAGGTCATGTCAATACAAACACAACGTTAATGCTCCACTAACACCAATCTAGATCAATCGTGAATTAAATTGTCGATCCAGAGACCAACAATGCATTTAAACAGGAAAAGCGAGAATTAGCAAATCTAAAACCGGTTTCTCAAGACTCTAAGCAGAGGTGATAGTAAACTAATGGTGAACATTTTCAAATATTACCGTTCGCAGCTGAATTCTAACAGCGAAGACATCGGCCGCAGAGATCAAGCGATCAGCATTAATGCCAATGTTGTCGAAATCCAACAGGCAAGTGGACGTGAACACTTGCTGCTGGTTGAGCAGCTACCAATGAATTGACCTCTGACCCAAGTGACCCATGACATAATAGACCTTGCTGCCAGCTTATGTTTAATAAAAACTAGTGATTATAGAACTCACAAATAGCTTGATTTGTCCACCCAACTAGTATCTGAGCTTGACATTTCCGTGCACTAGCACTTGTATGCCACGCAGTGTATGACACGAATTGGTTCAGCCTTTTAAGAGGCACTGCAGATAATGACTTGCAAGTCAGAGACTAGTGCCAATTATCTAGACTTATAAGCAGCAGATGAGCTCAGCTGAAGTCAGAGTTATTTGCTATAATGATCGTGTGCCTGTCTTTCAATCCAGTGCACTTGCAGTGTAACTGGATTCGACTCTAGTAAAATCAACGGAAACAGTCGATTTTAAATGTCAATTTCACCTCTGTTCTGCTCGCTCCCTCCTCTGATAGCCTACGTTCCATCCACGATTGAAAACCGAAATCTTCAAGCTATCATACCCTGATTCAAATCCTATGCAACCCCACAACCACCATCATCATCACCACTTTACCACTGTAGTGTCAAGTTCATTCATTAACAACATTTTATGCAGCACCTCTTCAAGAGTGCTACTCAGAGGCGCTCCCAACCCCAGCACGGTAAATAAAACAAGTCTTAAGATGAGAGAGAAAAGTCTGAGAGGGAGGGAGTTCTAGGAAGCAAGCAAAGGAGTGATGGTAGGCTGTTCCAGATCAAAGGGACGACCCTGATAAAGCACAATTCTGCCTAGTAGATCTTTATGTGTGGGCAAAAGGAACAAAGAGCAGACCTGGAGGAAACGAGAGCATCTAGTACTAAGAATAGGGCTACATAAAAAAGGTAGGTAGGAGCAAGTCCAAGCAAGCAATGCCAAATTAAGCCAGCTACTGTATAATAATGCTCTGCATAAGAGGAGCCAATGGAATACATCACACATAAAATTGGACACATGGTCAAATTTGGGTACGTCGTGGCCAATAAGATGAGCAGAAGTGCACACTACTCGTTTCAAGCAGTTCAGACGGAAATCTGGAAGGCCAGCATAGAGGAGCAATAATCAAATCTGGCAATAATGAGGGAATAGATAAGAGTGGCAGCAGCAGAGGAAGTGAGCGAATGAGCAGTTAATAATACCAAACACGACTAAGAAGGTTAATGGGAGAAGCAAAAGTAAGCTGCTGATCCAAGGTGACACCAGGGTCAAGAACTAAAGAGGAAAAGTTGAAATGGGGAAAACGACTGGTAAGGACAGCCATATCTAACTTAGCCAGCTGCTGACGTGTGTCAAGCCAAATGAATTGGGTTTTTAAAGCATTAAGGCGAAGACGGTTAGTCGGGACCGCCTCTGAGTAGTAGTGGACTTGAAGGGGCTGTATAAAAAACGTGTGAATAAATAAATAGAAATGGCAAATGCAGTAGAAAAAGGGAATTCCTAGGTTAATCACCTTGACAACTTTCTAGTGGCAGAGCAAATATCTCCTGTTGGCGACGACACGATTCCTCCTTCATCTGACATTCATTGCCATAAGACCTTCCATCGGAACCACAAACTGGAGACCTAGACAAACGTAATGTCATTACGTACGCTCATTGTCTACCTCTGTCCGTCCGTCGTCTGTACAGTAAACGCCCTGCAGAATAATAAACGGATAGACTGATCCGTGCAATGCGTGCATCTATTGATTAGATATCCATCCTAGCCACACGTGTTGCATGGCTCAGCTTTGTGGGAGCATAACCTTGAAGCCAGTGATGCAACCACTATTAGTCTATCATGGGATTCATGGCATTAATAATATCAAAATAAGATTTCAAAAACTTAAAGCAGATGAGATAAAAAAACAAACAGAAACCAGACAAACTAGATGGCTGCCCAATATGCTAGCCACTGACTTCTTGATAAATCTTTTAAGACATAAAATATCCCTATTCTGAAGTGTCTGCCCAAATATTTCCTGCATTCAATCATTCTGCATCAACGTCTGTGATTTGGAGAAAATTCTCAATTCTTCCGTTTAGGCTTAGAAGGATTGCTTTTCATGGGTTCTTAAATTTATTCTATAGAAATATCCAGATATATGCCAACATGCAGAGTGCAGACTTTAAATATATTATGTATAAAATACATATATATACATTATATTATATGTAAAGGTATAATATATATACATAAGACCTTATATATATATGTATATATATATGAGGCACTTAAACTGAGTTAATGAAATTCAGGAAAGCTAGGTGAAAGATGTGACTTTCATACATGCAGGGAAACTTCCAAGCGCTCCCATTTAACAGCGAAATCCCTTGAGAAAAGAGGAAAAAAGAAATTCAACAGACAACTTCATCATGGCTTACAAGGATCAATAAAGCAACTATAAAATTTACAAAAGCACTGGAGTGTAAATACTCAATGAATGATAGACATTAAACACATTACTTAGCGATCATGCGTCCTGAAATCATTAGCTTCATAATCTGCATCTCAAACTATTTTGACAGTCACATAATGAAATGAAGAAATGGTTGATCAGCTGACCTGACAGCATTGCAGTAGAAACGACATTGACATCCTCGATCTCCTTCCGTGTCGTAGAGACAGGTGCCACCAAATCGACAAGTCAGCTCATCACAGATACCTGGAAATAGCATGAGACTTATTTCGATAAGTGCAACATTGCACATCACAATTTTTCTCAATACAAAGTTTAAAATGCAATAGTGAACATGTCAAATTCAAACTAACTAAACTTTAATTCAACAGACTATACAGACCTATTAATATAAGAGTCAGTAGGTAACATTTTCACATTTTCAAATTCCATTGATGAATTATGACAATACCATTCAAGTTAAAATCACATGATAAATCTATGGTAAATGAGATGTTATAAGATGCAGCTCAATTACAATCAAATTTAATATATTTCAATATTGTACTTAAATCTTAACATCAACTATTCCTTACGCATCGTAGAGACAGGTACCACCAAATCTTACTTCCAGAACTCGAGAGTTCCTCGCATTCTCCAGAATGGACCGCTTTCAATGTTATGCCACGTTGACATGCTGCACGGTGCATGGCACACTCACTGACATAGGAAACACCGTCGCTGGCACAGATCAGGTCTTCTGCACCTGGACAGTGCATCTGGCATTGGCACTTGTTACTCTTGCAGATTGCGCCATGGCTGCACTTAATGCGATCACAGTGATCTGTTTGAGGAATACATGCAAATCTGATATTGAACATCATATAAAGTAATGTAATACCAACCAATCACTCGCTAGATAAATAAAACATCCTCAAGAATCAGCTGATTAATTATTATTCTCCACAGCAATCAAGAAAGGTGCAATTGATGCATTAACTTTTTTATCATTATTGACATGACTATTCTTACCGTACTCTAGAACAATTCAACGCAACAGAATACACTTGTCATGTTCTACATGAGTTCTTTCTGTGGGAGCCCTTCAGTTATTTTTAAAACATATTGAAATGGTCATGTACATAAGAAACTAATCCCTATTGTTGTTGGTTACCTGGCACTAAAAGTAACAAACAGTAGAACATGACTGAATTTGATTCACCACGCAACTGGTTTTCCACAGTGGTAATTACGATTAACCCTCCTCACAAACACACGGCCACATCCACTTCTTCATCTCAAGTCTCCTCCACCACAATAATTTCAATTATAACACTTCAGCGATGCACTTATTATTAAAGACTCTAATTCAGTTTTGTTGCTTCTCAAATACACAAAGACATTTTATTTTAAACATAAATAGTGTTGCCAACCACAAGGTCCATAGGATGAGATAACTACAAACTGCTGTTTCCGACACGATGCCACTCGAAGCTCACACTCGTTCATGTAAGTCACTCCATCTGTGCCACACACTTTGTTCTCCACCTAGAAAATCACCAGTCAGCTACAGTAGGAACAATTGAGAATTGCATCTTTGTTACAACAGTTTCACTGCACAAATGGTGCAGTGAAAGTTCCTACATGACTTCGTTCATAGGCACTAAACACAGCACAGCACAAGAACATGCTAGAACAATAATTATGTAAAAAAAAGAAGGCATTCGGTATTAGATTATTCAATAGTCACAACACAGTTAATTATTACTCTCAAAATTATATTTGATTTCTACATTTATCAAACCCTTTAGAAACTGTCTGCTGCTTTGAACAGTTATAAAAAAATGCTGCTATAGATCGTGTCAAACAGTACTGCACACAGGTGACCCTAACTAGCGGGACCTCGGTCCCTTCTGGGTCTTCCTCTTATGCCTTGTACATAACTTGTTTGATAAATCATGCTATTGCTCAAATTTACGGTATCTCTTGGAACAATAAACAGTATTGATTGATTGATATAAATTATCATACATTTACACATAGCTGCTTCTCAATTAACCAACAGCTGCAGTGCAGCACAGACCATATACATCAGGTTTAAGATGGATTTTCGTTGTTGTCAACCTTACAGCCACTGTCTCAGATAACGCTGCACTGTTACATGATCTAATACCATCTAATACCATCTACCCACTGTCAGCTGCTCTCACCTGGATGCAGGTGACAGGACAGACACATTTTCCACCAGACTTTCCATCGCTTTCACAGATTGAATAGAAAGCACACTTGATACTCTCACAGCCGTCTGATAAAATCAACAACAGATCAAGGTTAATCCAAAACAACACATTTCCATGAATCTAAGAAACATCTCCCTTGTCTAGTACTCGGGTATTACTGTCAAGTCATGTAAAATGTTGAAGAAGCCTCTGATTACAGTAAATATGATGCATTGCAGACATCTAAAGTATTTTCGTGTATATAAAAATTGTATTTGTATGTAATCCAGTGGTTATTTATACACAATTCTACAAATGATGCACCTTAGCTGCGTGGTATATTCGCAAGTAACCGAGTTAGTCTTGTAAGTAAAAGAAAAAATCGGTTTAATGCAATATTGTGCTAATGATAAAACATGGAAATTTTATGCCTTTGAGCAGAAAATTTGTCAAATCGAGACATCTTCTAGTTTGATCATTGACTCAATCTGTTTTATAGAAACCCAAGGAAAACAACTGCAGTGAAGTTCAGAAGATCAGATAGTGCATAGATTTAATCATACTCTGAGGAACACTTCAAAATTAATTTTAAACAGTGGTTAAGCGTTGAGACAGCAACAAAGGTGGAAAAAATTGAAGATGGTGTAAGACAAGATGGCTAGTGCTGGACTGACAGAATGACCAAGGGGACGGTGAATACATTAGAAAGATGTATAAAATGAAGAGTGACAATTGTAGGACTGAGAATGTCGGTGAGTGAAGTGAGAATTTGAGAATAGACAATTTAAGAAAGGTGGTATATGACTTACTGCACTGGCCCTTGCTGTGAACAGTGATTCTCTTCTGCTGCTGGCATCCAGTCGTCTTCATTTTACACTCATTGCCATACGTAACACCGTCACTTCCACACACCTAACTCCACCAAGAAACTAAATATTATTCACCATGCAATTTCGAATAATAAATCTAGAGCACCTGTCAAGTAGTGAAACCCTGGAACCAATAACCTTGCTACTCCTTGCAGCTCTCTCATTTCCTGTGGCAGAGTCACATCTTCACTACATGTGTTTAGGTTACACACAGGCATATTGCGATCACACCAGAAAAATAAAGGCTAATTAAAGAAACTCTCATCCAAAAGACATAGAGCTGTGTTTTCAAGGGTCTTCAAAGACACCTTGGTAGAGTTGAGCAATGAATGCTATCATTATGCTCTCACTCATTTATCACATACATCTCCTTTAGATTCATAAATGATCCACGGATTGATTCAGAGATTTCTGTTTCACTGAGATCTGTTGCTTATCATCAATCAGATTATTTTATTTGCTTATTCAGAGATTTCTATAGCACCTCTTCAAGTCCACTGCTACTCAGAGGCGCTCCTGACTACTACAGTGTGATGCTGAGTAGGAGTTAACACACTGAAGCACCTCATTTATTACACCATATGGCGAATGAAGGTCGAGTATGTATATATCGAATCTTTTTATCGCTATCTCTTCATAAGCTGTTTATAACCAGGCATTGCATAACATTACAGTTTCACTGGACAAAACCTTAAAGAATCAATCAGAATTCTTAATAGATAATTACAAGATTCAGAAATCCTATTATTTAATTTAAAGCAGAGTCAGCTGAAGAAGTAGTGACGTAAGCAGAGCAGCAGATAAATGCACTGACCGGTTGATAGTGTTCTGGACAAGTAGGACACTGGCACAGGGCTTTGCTTTGGACGACTGAGCACACAGCACCGTAACTGCACTTGTAGATGTTACATGGACTAGCAGGATCTGCACAGATTAAAGTAAAATGCTTCCTTCAGCGTACTAAACAAATGTTACAAGTTGCACTAATGCCTGTACAATGCAACCAATTGAAATGAACGATTCAGTCTGATCAGAACAGTGACACCATGTTCTATTCTGTCCTGACTTCTAGTCATTGCTACCTGACGTAATGCTCACGCAGTTCAGATTCTTCTAAGTAGCGATTCTGCTCTCTGCACCGCTCTTAGTTGGCCAGTCCATCAGTCTCTACTATGTTGCTTCTACATTGATGCTTATAAGGCTTTCCTTTTACTTATATTGCAACACATGTTATATCTGAAGACCTTCAAGATACAATTCAAAGGCGTTCAGTTTATGGCTTCTGTGTTTGCCATTGTCTTACAAGACCAGAGAAGCCTGACAAGGCATACAACCTACATCATTTAAGTGTAATGCTCGACTGGCTGGGTTTAGAGTCGCATGTCCTTCTACTATGTGTATCATATCAAATCCCACAAAATCAATGCAGCCTCACTGTTGCTGCTGCTGACCGTCTGGCTTATTAGGTGGACAAGAAATGCATCCAGAAACTAACACACAATACACTGCTACGAGCATCTGCTCAGAAGTGTATGTCGTCCTTACCTTCCTTCACAAGCATTTCATCATGTCTCGAACCAGAAGACGCCTCCTCTCGAGTTCAACCAGCAAGTCAAGTGTTGCCTGCACAACCTAAGTGTCAGTGGAAGGGATTTTCTCTCTACTGGTGATGCATGGGTGGATCAGCTTTTTCTACTATGAAAGAAGAGTTAAGAGTCCTTGGTTCACACGGTGTACTCTGTTATAAGCACATCTAGGTCATAGGAAGCATGAGAACAACTCTTGGCTGTGACATGTCTCAGGGTCTCTCGGTCCAAATAGTTGGGACATTGCACAATCTTGGACTGGATGGTCTGAAGGAAGGCATGAGGAAATAAGAAAAAAACAAGCTTATAAAAGCTAGCATCCAGCGTCCAATTACAGATGCCGGGTGACATAAAAGTGGTTCACATGAGAGAGAAATCCGTTTTATGGTCCAATCCTGTTCCTTGTTCCTGCCTCTACTCTCTTCAGATGAAACTGCAACAATTTCCGCGTACCATTAGTTGATAATGATGCTTTACATTTGTAATGTGCGTAAACGTTCAGCAATTCACTTCAACCAGGAAA
>JAQFXW010001663.1:0-14434 GCA_034693945.1 Dendrobaena attemsi | reverse complement strand
GTCTTCTTATGCATCTGAAGACTAATAACTAATTATAATTATGAGTTTCTGTTTGTAGCAAATATTTTCTGACGCATTTAAAAAAATTCATTTTAGGTTATTTTTCTCATATCCGATCACTGGTTGGTGTTCATGAACATATTCAGGTAATTGATTTTAATCCAATTGCTCGGGATTACTGTCCATATATTGGATACATATTTATTTATATATATTGCATATGGTTTAAATTTATATAATACTATATATAATTATATCGGTTTATAATATATATAAGTTTATATTAAAAGCTTGTTTTGTTTATTGACCCTTGCACCATGCTCACGTTGATGGTTCAACCAATGACAACTGACCCTCAAACCACTTTGCATGCCTCCGATTTGTCAGAAATTCAACCAGCCAGTTGTAGATGTAGCTCCTCTACAAGATGTCTACTCGTAGGTGTCCATCCTGGCTGAAGAAAGTAGCTTTTAGGGATGAATTCTGTATCGAATAGGGTTCTGAGGCAGGAGGCACAACTCCCGTGAAAGGCCAGATGGTCAGACCCACTGCAGAATAATTGTTTGTATGATGGTTGTGCATGCAAAAATTGGTAACTGATTTAATCTGTTAAGGAGACATTTTATGCAGTTGTTCAAAAAAGGCTTTGAGCTTCTTTTTGTCTTCGTATAAATTAGAAGTGTAGACTGTTTTGATATTGCTGGATTACTTCATCGTAGGACTACTTGCACGTTCTCGGTCGTCCGCTCGTGCTGTCTAGGGCAGATCACACGATATGGACGAACGTCTATGACGACACCGTGGTAAGCAACGCAGCTCGGTCTTAAATGTGCGTCTATAATTCAGAGATATTTAAAAGGCTTTGTGCGTCTATAATTCAGAGATATTTATTTGACTTCAATGTCTATGCAGAGGCCAGAATATTTAATAGGATCGGTCATCAAAATATTGAAGGCGGGTCCTCACTTAACGTCAATTTTCGTTCAGTTCGAGACGGCTTCCCAGGATTTGTCTTGGGAGGGAACTGATCTTAAAAATGAGTCGCATTTTTAAATAAGCATCACTGTAATCTGGTGCCTAAATAAGCTTTGTTCTGGGAAATAATTTATTCACAGCGTTGAATCAAGTTATGCACGATCGTGTATTTATGGCAGATAGGTGTATACATGTAAGTCATGAGTGGAGGTCCTGGAGCTTCTATTTGCTTGCTCAAGACCACTCTTTACTCTCAGGGTCTCACACTTGGAACGCTTCTGAGCGGTGTGCACTGTTGAGAGGCACTTTATAAATATCTGGGTACAATATGATGCAATTCATGTATCTGCTGTTCTTTGTTTTTGACGTTTATTGTATTTGTGGGGTTGTATCAAAACATGCAATTACTATGATGTGTGTTGACGTTTAATATCAGAAATTAAATATCAGACATTAAATGAATATGGAAACCTTAAATGAATATGAAAGACATTTTCTGCCAACAGGGATTAGACCTCGTCGTGACTGTTGCCCGTCCTGTTTTCGACATGAGCAACAATCCGGTGAGTTCTGGCTGGAGACCGTTTCTCTGTTTCGGCCAAGAATTATTGTTTTCTTTATTGACTTATTTTTCATTATTATTATTTTATTGCTGTCGCTCTTTGACCTGAGCCGAGATGATGGCTGTCTGCTTCTCTTACTGCTTGAGGAAGGATTCAGGAAGAGCACTGGACCTCGAAGCTACTTGCCGTCTGCCCATCGATTACGTCTGTGCTGGCGGTGTGTATCATGCGTGTCATTGCATATGCTGTCACGGTTGACTGGCTTATTGCTTCTACTGTTGCTGCTGCTGCTGGATGTGTATGTATGATTGCTCCCATGATAGGAGAATACAGGTCTTATATCGGTCATCTTGGAAGACAGGGATGAGCTACTGCTGGAGATAGATGAATGGTTTCAGAATGGAATCTGGATTATTTGCTTGCTTGCACACATATTTTTTGCATATGTATATGTTGAGATATAGTATATGTATTATTTGTTTGAACACTAGTCCTTCTGATACAAGCAGTCTGCATGTACAAATGTGTACACTGTGTATATGACTGCACTACCTATATGTATCAATAGATATTAGATAGCCTATTAGAGTGATCCAACACACAGGAAATCACAATGGGCTTCAAATGTTCAAACAATAATATATATAATGATATATATGTATATACATCATAAGGGTAATAATAATCATTATGATGATAATAATATTTAACTACAATGACAATATGTGATTACAGGTTTTGCGAATTTGTTAGTAGTTACATAGTTTTTGTGCTTGGAGATTTTTGACCAATGTCTTGTTTTGAAACTGTTTTCAATTTCCAGGGAACAGAGGGAAAACTGTTGGGTGTCGTTGGAACAGACATTAGAATCTCGGAAATAGAAGACATAATCAAACAATTTGTGGTTAGTTGCTTTGATTGTCAGAATGTTTAACCTTTTGTTTCGTCCACTCTGATATCAGTGCTATATTTTATTTGAGATGAGAAGGTCAGAGACTGCTCAGATTGGTGTTTTTAACCCAGAGTCCAGAGGTTTAGTGGGCTTCTGCTAGGGGACCACCGCAGTTTGATATAAAATTCAGAAAACACAAATTCCATTAGAACAGAATAAGCAACATGTGAAATTCTTAATAATTACCCTAAATTCTGGATAGACAGGATTCTATGTTAAATTAAAAATTATTACATGAATTCATCATTGTATTTTTCATATTTGTTGCCATGTAGTTTTGACTACAATTGTGATTATTTCTTGAAAATTTAACCTTTTCGGTCATTGGTCCCTTGGTCCCTCGCTTTGTAATGAACTCCTTTTGCGTTTGCTTTCTGCATTTGCTTCAATCTAATACTTTCTTCTCACACCTTAAGACTGCTCTTTTTGCTCGTGCTGGGTATGGAGCGCTTCTGAGTAGTTGCCTTGAAGGGGCGCTATATAAATCTCTGTAATGAATGAATGATGGTGAAACATGCTGACCCATTGCTGGGTTCTGTGAGCATATGAGCTTTTTGTATATTGTATTTTTAGGTTATGCAGCACCTGCCACACTAAGAGAAAAATTTAGTTAGAGAGTATTTGGAGAAATTGTCTGTGTAGTATCGCTGGAGTTGAGCATAGGTTTCTATGTGTGTATTTCTTACAGCTTGGTGTCAATGGTTATGCTTTTGTATTGACGAATAATGGATACGTTATTTCTCATCCCGAATTGAGGCCAAAGGTATAATATTATCATTCAATGTAAATGCATTTTCTCATAATGTTCGGCTGAACATTGAAAGTTTATTTGATCATTCTGTTTAACTTAACCCTCTCGCCCCACGACCTTTGATAATTCTGTGGATAACAAGCCGAAATATCTGCCTTACGGGGTAAGAGGATTAAGGCAGGAATATTTGGATGGAGGATTTCAGCATATTCAATCATTTCAGAAATGTATATAGCGCCCATACAAGAAATCTACTGATATGTATTTAAGCCTTTTTATAAAAAGGTTACTATTGATTCTGCAGGAATATGTGATTGTAATATGAAGAAAGAATTGAATTTGATATTAGTTATTTATCTGGAAATTAATGCTGCACAACTTCAAGAGAGACTTCTGAAGTAATAACACAAAGCACTGATGACTTCGGTTAGCTTTTAAACACATATGGAAATGATTGAGAATGGCCAAGAAGTGCATGTTGTAGGTTGCTGGACATTTTTGAACTAAACACAGCTAAGACTTCTATTTTTGAAGTGTGCGTGTCATTGGATCAACCAGGTCATATTATGCACAGCGCGAAGAGATTTCTGGCAGAAATTGAGTCATTGATGAATGTCTCCGTAAGATGGAGCACAATTTACAAGACAGCTCTTCAGAAGTATTAAAATCTTCACATTTTTAGTTTGTACCTATGTGATCATGAAGCAAGTTTCCTTCCAGAATAGTTTGGATATAATATTATGTCCCAACGCTCATATTGGTCATACTGGTGATGAATCAAGCCATTTAGACACATCGTTGACTATTATCAAAAAGAGTTACAGCTGCAAATTGGCATTGCCATTGTCTACTCACGAGTGCTCAGAATGCCGTATAAAGGAATGAGAATAATTTCATAAAATCTCCAAGAAGCTGAATTGCTTTGATTGTAAAATAAAAGCGATCCATTTTTCCTGAATGTTGTTGCAGCATAAAAATGCTCTAAATCCTAATCACGACATTGTTGACTTGCACAAACTGGAGCAGTCTTCGGATGTCCACCAGGTATTTAATTTAAATCATCATCACTGTTAATGGTATTTAGCATCATTATTGCAATGATGAGCACTGCATCATATTATTGCTATATGCAAATTGACTTATGTTGATTTGTTATGTGATAGAAATTGTAATACTTTTTTTGTATGTGTGTTGCTAAATTAAATAAAAGTTGTGATATATTGTGTATGCAGTTAAATTAAGTCGTAATATATAATTACTAGCATATTTGAAACCAGCATCATATATGTGACATGATAATACTTACATTGAGAAGACTGACATGCATTGTTTAATATTTTTATTGAGTTGGGAAACGAGAGTTTTTCTTTTCAGTGGGGTGGGGACTAGAGAGGGTAAGAGAACTTGTTCCCTGACTTGTGTTTAACTGTATCCCTCATGATTGTTGTATAAATGTGTGAAATATATACAGTTTACACTGTATATTTGTATATATTGTGTATATAGCACCTCTCAGGGCTTCAACAAGACTTCAATTACCTGAAAACTGATTTTTTCAATAGTTATCCATTGACATTTCTTCTGCTCGCTGATTTTACTCTAGGAGTTTAAACTGTTTTATTGGGTTTGAATTGTTGTTTTTAGCTCCTGAAGAAAATGTTAGATAGGGACAGCGGCTCTATGCGCATGAAATCTTACCTCGTGTATGATGAAATGGTGAGCATTTCTGGTATGATAGATTTGTAATCATAACATTACAAATTTTGCAAAGTTTAGCTTATCATTTATGAGTGTTGCATCAAGTCAGAAAGTGTTTGAGATACCACATGAAGAACAATTACTAGGAAATGAGCAACAAAAAATAAACTGCTGCAGTGAGGTGTGCTTAAGCTGAGAGAAAATGAAGGATTAGATGGTTCATGACATTTTAAAAGGTGTTAGCTTGAATTTGTTGGAATGCCTGAAGAGTGATTGATACAGAGACTTTAAACAGATAATATCCATTGAACAGGAGCACTATTTATTATTTATTTATTAAATTTGTAATGCACAGAAGGTAACACCAGAAAATGTGAATCTGAGGAGCGGATAATCAGCCAACGAACGGATGGTGACATTGGAGCTAAAAATTACAGAAAAGCATTAAACAGAGATCTAAAAATGAATTCGTATTGGTGTTAGTCCCCTAATGTTAGCCTCTTTAAACTACAATTGAAGAAATATCTCCTGTCCTCACAGATTTAACTACGTATGTTCCTTAGGTAGGCTTATGTTCCTTTTCAGTTTCAGCACTGCACTGTTAAAGCTAACATTGCTAACTTGTTCATTATTGTGACTATATAAAATTATATTGCACATTTAATTAATTATGAATGTTTATTGGTGGTACGTTTTGCAATTGCTTTAAAGTTGTATTGATATGTTATAATGTGAAATGTTTTGCTCCATTTGGTATTGATCACTTGAAAATTGTTCATTTGACAAGGTAATCCAGGCAGTAGGCTTAGCGGGTCTTTGACCCTTTTGGAGTGCCCTTTCGAAACTAGCACTGTTTAATTTACTGTAACAGTGAACCTGTTTCGAATTGAATGTAACTATATCAACTATGTGTTTGTTCAATAAACAATAACAACAACAGCAACTATTAATGTAGATAAGAAAAACATTCTTCACAGATGAAACTAAAGGTTGGAAAATATTGAAAAGAAAACTGGCAGAAAAAGAGAGTTAATACAGGTTTATAATTTCAGTGTTTCATGTACTGCTCTTGTGAATTGTAGAAACGAGTTATGTTGAAAGACAACCTCTACTACTTTACAGATGTGTATAGCACACCTTTCAGGTTAGTTGTAATATTCTCTTTATGAATTAAACAGCACGACACCCACTCTAGATGATGTTATGGCCAATTATTATTATAACCTCATCCCTGCCCTGCAGAGATCGGTATGTCGGCTTTGTTGACTGTGTTGACCAATACTTTATTACAAGACCATATTTTATCACAAGACCATTTTTTCACGGGGCCTAACGTACTGGGAGCGTCTCTGATTAGGTTTTACCGAAAGAGGCGCTTTAGAAATCTATAAATAGAATAGAATAGCATATGCACAATAACAGCTGCAACAATATTCAAAAATAGCAACAAAATAGTTCATTGCAAATGTGATTACTATAATTTCCTATTCTTCAACATTGACTCTTTGCAGATGAAATTCTTGCAAACAATCCAAAACATTCACTTGTCATCTTACCTTTCTCTATCTCAGTCCCGAGTCTCATCTCTTTGCTACCACTTAGTCCATGTGCACAAGCTCTTTGGAATACGTTTCCACGAGAACTCCACCAAACTGCTCATCTACATTTTTCTACACTATCACACAGCAACTGTCATCAGCAATTACTTCCATAGCATCTTGACTCCTTGAATTGACGTCCCTAGATTTTGACCTGGCACCGGAACAGGCACAGGAATCTGGCTTATGTCAATCTGATGTGATATAGCACCAGTGAATAAATCTCCCTGGTCTCTGTAACGTGACGTGGATTTCTAGTGTTGCTGTGAAATTTAAAAGATTTACACTGCATTAAATGCGTTGAATTCTCTTATTTGCTATTTGTATTAAGATTTTCATGTTATTTCTAGCCTTGCTCTGTCGTTGCCGAGTGAGTACGGGCGTAACTTAACGAAAGGTTCGCTTCCTGGAAAAATTGGTAAGTCTTGTTGAAAAATTGAAATTTTTATCATTTGTTATTGAAGTGTTTTGAATAAACTGGTCACTTGCTAATATCAGTGGCACTAAGGTCATCTAGTCCACTGTCTACGTGAGTACTATACGGTCAATGATAAGGTCTTGTCTAACCAGACATTTATGTAGCACATGCGCCGTCATGCTATCAGAGATTATGGCTGCTTATCAGAACTACACGGGGACTTGATAGTGCGGTGAAGAATCTCACCACAATATAATTAATTAATCAAGTAATCAAACGTGAAGATGTGAAGGCCATATGATGGTCTCTATAGAAAAATGGGTATAATTACAAATAATTATACATGCTCGGAACTGCTGTAGATCTGGAGAGTTCTAGATTCCTCGTATGTGCATTGACAAATTGCAATTGTAATGTATTATATGATGGTGATGAGAATGATGATGATGACGATGATGGTGGTGTCATCGTGATGGTGGTGTCGACAATGACGATGATGTTGATTATGGTGGTGATGGTAGAGATCACCCCCATTTACTCTGTGTCTCTGAGTTTACGGTTTGCTATTTCTGTTTATGTCCTTGGTAGGACAATACAGTTTGATAAAATTCATTTTATTTTTGTTTATTTTTGTCTGCTAGACTTGTCGTCTCTGAGAAACGGGGATCCGGTCATTGCACCCTGGTAGGCTGTTTTCTCAACTTTCAACTAATACAAGACTCAAGTTTCATGTTTAGTCATTTGACTTTCTTGGAGTAATAGGCTATTATACTTCTTTGAATATGATTTTCTTGTGTCAAATCATGGCTATGTTGAGAAGTTGATATGCTTAATAGTTCTCTGCAGTCTATGGCTGGGGATTAATTAAGTATTGTTGAAACATAAGACTTGACTGAAGGAGATGGTTTCTTCAACCGGACTTTCTTGATTTTGAAGAAATTTGAAGTTTCTTTGTATGTTTCGGGGGCGGCACTGAGTAGAGATCTTAAGGGGGCGCTATAAAATTTATTTTGATTGATTGAGTGATTTTCGTAAGTGCCTTTTAAGAATCTTGACAAAACTGCTTATTTTGCTTTGAGGGGCATATGCATAATCTCATTAATCTGTGTTTGTGCCTTTAAGGCTTTCTGTAGTTGAAGATTGTCTTTCAAATTCTCAATCTTTCCATTAGATCTGGGTCTCTCTTACAATGACCATTCCTACAATAGCTTTCCTTAACCACTGTTACCTCCTTATATTCTTCCTCTTCAGTTTGTGACTTTTGGCCATGAGTGTCTTAGTTGAGCCACAATATAGCAGTGTCAACTGTGTCATGAGTTCTCTGTCAATGTTTCTCAAAATCTATTGTTGTAGTTCTTTATCTTCTTTCAAGAACCATCCCAAAGCTTTCTATTTCTTGTTGGATTTCAATATTCCTTCAGCCGACCACTGGCTTCCATGTCTTCAATTTGCATTTTCTTGATGGCTTTTGAACGTTAAAATGTAGGCCTACGTTCGTATTCTTACATAGACTGTTGAAGAATTTGTTTAATTTTAATTATGTGTTAATTCTCTTTTCACAGGACCTATTGTAAATTCGATCCGATTGAACAGAACCAGAATCCTGTTGAAGTACTCATAAAATATCTCAGCAACGGAAAAATGGGTCACCACGCTTACAGGGAGCGGTGTAAGTATTTCATTAAGACCTTTTTCTTCCATCTTCCTTTGCGGTATCATCCAAAAACAGATACCCAAGCATACTCTAAATGTGTGAACTCTGCAGACGTTTCAGAGAGATTTTTCATCCAGCATCTACAAAAAATTGTAATTGTTATAACCGCAGTAACTTCTGTTTTGCATGTGTCTAAAGTGTCTGATGCAGAAGACATGAAATGATGCAAGCCAAAATCACAACCTATTTGCACCTGTTCATACTATGAGAGGCACCATAGAAATTCTTAAAATCAATGCCATCAAAGATAATTAGTCCAACTTCAAGCAGATCAGTTTGTTAAGAGTTGAGGGAAGTTTCGCTCTCGTGTGTCATGAATGGGTTTTTCTGAAGGAGCAGAGGTCATCCAGTTGTCAGTCATGCTTTGAAACAGACTATAGTTCAAAATTAAACCTTAGTCAGAGCTATATATGATTCACTTAATTTCTCTACGATGGACGATTAATTGATTATGTTATAAAATCTTCAGTCTTTGTAATAACTGTCTGTGTTCGTTTCTTTGAAGGTAATGATGAGCTGATTAGGAGTTTTCTGTTTGACGCCGAAGCAACGCGTGGAGCGTACAGCAGTTGGATGAAAGAAAACTGGGACGACAGTTCAAATGATCCTGGATCTCTGAACCTCAGGTTAAGCTCTTGCGACACTACTTTACAAAGATAGGTCTTAATTTCTATAGTATGTGCTCTTGAAAGAGCACACACATGCATGCATTTATTTATTCATTCTAGATTTTATGTAGCACCTCTTCAAGGAGACTACTCACAGATTGCATATTATGTAATGCATTTCTTGTCAAGTATCTTGATATAGTTTCCCTTCAAGATCTCTACTAAAAAAAGGTGCTCCAGAATCCCAATCCAGGCCAGATCGAAGAGAAGTCTTCAGAAGATCGTAGAAAAAGCTTGAAGAATCACAGAGAATATAAGTCAAGTTTAAGAGGACGGCAGTGAGATTAGGGAATCATTATTTTGTGTTGTTTTCTAAAGTAATATATTGTGGGTTCAATCATTTTGAGACCATTATTCGAGTGTGCATAGTTGGAGATTTTAGTTCTCAAGTCTTAAATGGAGCTGGTGACTTTGTTGTTAACCGAGAGAGTGTTTGACTTGTTGTATTTCTTGTAGAAAAAGTGGAGTGGAATTGGTTTTTATTGGTACGATAGGAGGGCTGACAAGATATCAACCTCTGGTGTATCCCCTCACTGACCCGTAAGTATTCAGTCTGCTGCACGGTCGGTACAGAATGACCGACTGGTACATGTGAGGCCAGCGCATGTAGTCTAACCCTGTCACTAAATGGATTGAGTATTTATTAAACATAGAGATAATTGTTGAAGTCAGGTAATTAATTAAATGTGTCAATGGTACTATTTGTATTGCTGAATGCACAAGCCAATTAATTGCTTGTATAATATATGAAACCTGAGAGGTTAGCTTGTCTGAACAGATTATATGGACAATATCAATTGTTATAACTTGTAATTAGTAAGAGAGTGAAAAGTTATTCTACTTTACGTTTCTGATATGGTGCATTGAGCTACTTTGCTAAACACCAGGTGGCTGGTACAAAATATTTTTGGACATCCAAACTTTCAAAGTTTAGGGCCAAAAGAACCACAAGTTATGCTAATTGGAGGATTGAATCTTCTATATGAGATGTCAAGATGGTAGCTCGATTTTCGTTAACTGTGTTTGGATGTGTGAAAATGTGATTTGTTTTGTGAAATTTTCTTTGCTGAATACGTGGCTATTGGCTAGCAAAAGGAATTTACTTAACGTTTAAGCTGGTGCATGTTGGGCGAGTCAGTTTCCTTTTGTGGTAGGGTCATACCTGACAGCTGCCCCATTGTGGAGTAATAGCTTTGCCTAATCATTTCTATCAGGTGGTGTAAAGACATTTAGCATGGTATCTTTTGAGTATGTCTCAGAAGCACTTCTGTTAGAATCAGTTAATGTGCTCGGTGGATACAACTTGTTTAAATCTAAATTTGAAGACCAAGTTCTACTTTGACGATTGTTTCAGGGATTTTATTGAGTATCAGAGATCAACGATTGATTCTCTCTACTACCGAAGAGCTGTTGAAAACGGAGAAGAAATGTTCACTTTTTCGTTACCATTTGACTCAGGTACAGAACAGGATGCATTTTACGGCAAATTAAATTATCATGGGATTATTATCAGAAATAATGATGATTATATATAAAATTCTGGATGTGATTAGTGGATGTTCGTTTAAGTAACTGTGCAATACAGAGTATGGGTACACATGTTATTATGGATAGATGTGAAATCATGTGCACGTTGTGTGTTGTGCGTTGACCCTATAGAAGGACCGTAAAGTACGCATGCTCTATTGCTGTGCACCACCAATTGATTCTTTGCTAGATAATGGTGTCTTATGGATACATTCAAGACTGCACATACAATGCACATACACCTACGCAATACACAGTGGAATTATTTTATACATGAAAGAGAGTGTATGTGTGTGTGACTGTGTGTGTAGGTTTGTGTATGATTCGGATTATTGCGTGTTAAGTGTTATAACAGAATAAGTTTTCGTTTGCACTCTAACAATTGCTTGAGTTACATTCCCCAAGTGCTTGTAAATGATGAGGCTACAGGAAGCATATGAAGGGAGTGGCAACGTTAGCCATTTCAACCCGTCTCAGGGCAGAGAACCTGAAGAAGGAGAAGAATAATTGAAGTACTTGAATTACAGAATTATTGTATTGTTCTTGATTTTGTTGAAGGCAAAACTTCTGAACTGGAGAAGGTGATGGTGACAGGAAGCACTCCTATCTATGTGAACAAGGAGAATCACGAGGCAGTCGTTGCCGTAGTCGGTCTCCAGATGAAGTACACCAAGTTACTAGAATTGCTGATGAACAGTTCGCAGCTCTGCCCCGGAAATGAAATCAAATGTAAACTGTGCAAGAGTGAGGTAAGTCTGGAGATATATTCATTCGTTCTATACAATACAATACGATGCAACTGTTCTTTGATATTGCCCTCCCCACAGAGTTCAGAAGTGCACACAGGACCATACAACAGGACATTGATGGGGCAGACCGGCTGTACTGCAGAGCAATTGTGAGCGAAGGACTTGCTCACGGTCCCTACGTAGCAGCTTGAGCTAGATTTGAACCTTCGACACACCAGTCACAAGGCATCGAACATACCACTATATCCCACACTGTTATTTGTTTTTATTTTAACTTACGACGACTTCGTAATGACTAACTGTGTTTGAGAAACCAAAACCAGAACCAGAAGGAGGCAAGGCGAACTTAGTTGCAATAGTAGCACTGAACTATCCTGCTTTTCTTTTTAATTACTCGAATGCTACTACTTAGAAGCATATTAATTTGAAGTTCATTTTAAGTATTATGCCACTAGTTAAATATTAGTTAACATTAATCGACCATGGTTGACCTAAATACCTGTCCAATTCAACTAAATATCTTTGTGAAGGCATACATGTTATTTATTGTAATGGTTATCACAGTTTCAGTTGATAATATTCAGAATTTAACTTTTATGATCCTAGCTTTAGGCAATGCTTCTTTTAATTCACTGTTGCTGAATAGCAGATACTTTTATTTCATTTTGTCCAGGAAATGGACTGCTATCTACTCGACTACAATGGCTATATTGTTTTATCAAAAAATCCAAACGAGGTAATTCACGACTCTGGCCGCTTGTATCTATAGAATGTGTTTATTGTAAAAGCAGACTAAATGGTTTGAGTAAATTTTCTGTACAAAGGAATAAAGTTTTTAGTGCTTATAATAGTAGCAGCCTCCTGAGGTATAGCCTAAAGTATAATTTAGTGATCCTGTGAAAAAGCTGGTTCTCTCGATTTCACTTTTTTGGCGCTGTAGAATTACGAGAATATGATTTCTGTTCGTAATCATACTGCTGGTACTGCGTTCTTGTCAGTAAGATTATTATAATTATTATTATTCAATAAAATACCGGTATGTGATCCTTGTAAATAAATTTTTCCTGATAAATGTAAAATGTAGTAAATTGACAAAATTATATCTCAGTATCGTGCAATAGCATTCAAGGCTACTTTTACGCTGTTGACTTTCCTACTAGATGCTTTTAACAAAATGATTATCTGAGTAGTCTAACGGCCAAGACACTGATTAAAAGGCAATAAATTGTTTTCGGTTGTTCTTTCTGGTTCTGCCGTTCCTCCCAAAAGGTCTCTCCCCTACTCCTTGCGGCCAAGACTGCATGACCGTATGGTGCCCAGGGCGGACAACTTAATGCGTAAAGAGTTTGTGACAAGAATGCTATATATGTTGAACTGCTTGTAAACCAAAGTGCGATAATGCAGTTGGTCTTCAATAAAGAATATACTTACTTACTTACTTACTTACAGCTGGGTCGGTTTTATGGAGAACTTGATAGCACTGCGTCTCTGCTTATCAAAGACATGACAATAAATGATTCAGCAACTCAGCCTTCTCTAAAGAAAGGTGTCTTCAGAAGGCAAGTCTGAAATTAAAGAATGAACTTCAATTCAATTGTTTTATTGTTCAAACAATTATACTAAGATAATGAAGTAATGTACCTGTTTCTATGTTATGGCAATTTGTTGCATAAGTACTAAGTAGGTTACAATTTTGTGATGATTTTTAAACCCTATAACATTATTTAAAAGCCTTATGCCTAGAATTATGTCTATTTTAATGTTATTCCATATCTGTTAATGTGTAAGTGGTTGTGTTTCTCGTTTTGAACCTTGTTCGGGTGTCTTCATTATGTCTAGGATTCAGAGTAATGACTATCAGGGAGTTTGTGAAATACTGCGAAAAACGAATTCTGGATCTCACGCAGCTATTAAAAATGTGAGTTTCTTGAATTCTGTCATTGGGAATATGGTTTTAAATATAAGCTTCATATCTTCATTTAAATCCACGACCAAATACTTCATTCTAGGTATTGCATGCCTCCTTCTTAACCGTTATTTATCCCCCTGCATGCACGATAAAAGCTTTAAAGAAATTAGTAAACACTCAGAGCTACCATGTATGCCAATAAATGTGATAATTGTAAATATTATGTAATTGTAATTGTAATCGTGGTCTCTAGTTTTCTACTCTAAAGTCAACTACAGGCAAAATCCTACTCAGTAGTACTCATTTACTCTATGTGTTATAATTATTTAATTATATAATTTGACATATGGCAGCATATTGGCATGTCAGAGGGGTTGTCAAGACAAAGGTCAAGGTAAAATCTAAGGCCAGTTGCCATGTACCATGCAGCATCTTAGAAGGAAACAGTAAAACAAAGGCACTTGCAAATAAAGACTTAAAATCAAAAGATCAGTCACAGAAATTTATGTAGCGCCCCTTCAAAATTTCTGCTCAGAGTTTCTTAATACCCAGGCCATAGAAGCATGGGTTTGGGAGCACAGCACAGGAAGGTGATCATTTCAGATTACTGGACCTACAACAAAGAATGCCCTTCGCTTAATAGTCACAGTATATGTAAAAAGACAAGAAACTACCCACCATTGAATGAAAGAACAGGCAGGGTAAAGAGCTCACATAAATAGGGAGCCAGGATGCAGTTCCAGGCAATAGAGGACACTATAAGGAGAGCGTTGCGGCAGAGGGAACCAATCAGTGGACGTCAGCCCTTGTGAATGCCGAAATATGACCGTTGCACTGGGGCGTGGTAGTGTAGTGGTGAAGGTCGCCGCCTCGCAACCGAAGGGTTGTGGGTTCGAATCCCACCCGCCGCGC
>JAQFXW010001662.1:0-14436 GCA_034693945.1 Dendrobaena attemsi | reverse complement strand
TCACTCTTGAATCAATCTCTGACTGATTTTAAGGGTTATGAAATCATGACGGATATACGACATCACCAACATTGTTGTTTTCTTTACTGCAGAAATGCTGACTGGTTTCCGCTGCGACAATCTCTAATTCTTATAATTTATTCTTATCCACAATTTTTCAGTTTTATATGTTCGTTTATTTATCTACTCATATATTTCTATACAGCCTTTTCAAGTTCACTACTACTCACAACTAATGAGGTGCTTCGGATTAAACAAGCCGAAGAAGCGCCAAGAGTAATAATTGTGAGAGAAGAACTTGAGGTCCCTACGCAGTGGCTCGGGTCTGAATCGAACCCACGACGCTCCGGGAGCGAGGCTTCGACTATCCCATAACCCCACCACGACCAACACTACCCTACCACACACCACGTGTACCAGCATTAGAATTATGCAAAATTAGTCTGGTCGGTTTTATTCGACGTACCTTATTTGAAATGTCTCCTCCATTGCACGGAAACTTAGCTAATTAAGAATTATCATTGCTGATCTAAATATGCTGAAAACCGTAAATTCCAGAACAGCCTTTAGTTTACCTGGTGGATTTGTACTGATTCTGAATCTTGAGCATGCACAGGGGCAAGTGTTGCTTGATGAGTAGCATTGACTTGGCGACAAATTGCTGCAATAGCTGGCTTGATCCTTTTGGGAGCAGTCAACTACAGCTGAATCCTTGGGTGGATTTGAATTTGCTAAGACAGAACGACAGCTGGCGCAGCATACAGTTCCTGTGCTGCTAGTGCAAACATCACGTGTAAGTGTTGTCGATGAACACCATGGCGCCTGATCACCGTATTCACATCCTGTATAATATCACAAACAACCACAATCTTGAAACGATTCTGATGCATTAAACTGCTGCTGGAATATTGAAAACTTAAATGAGCATTACAATGAGTGAATGTATAAATAAAAGTACTAAATTTCACTTTTTACATTCCTTCAAGATCATTGTTGTAAAATTTATTATTATAGTTATTGAGTTCTCAACATCCTTTTATTTTAAAGCCACAATTTCATATAATATACGCATGCTGCCTAGGTCCTAAAGCTGTGAGAAATGTAACACCATTTGAAAAGAAGTCATGTCACGAAAGTCCGGATGGTCATATTGACATGGGTGCCCTACCTGCAGGCATGGATTTAGACTTGATCACCATACTTATGCCGGTGCACAACGAAACGCAGTAATGCACGCGCAACGTATACGCACAGATACTAATACGTCAAAATTAGTGATGTCAAGTTAGTGAAACCCATTTCGTGTTTTCATCCTCACAAATTTCAGGTCAGTGCCCAAAAAAGTATCTCAGTCTGAAGGAAAATATTATCATCAGCTGCAGGCCTTACGCACCGGGCCTCCATCAAAGTAAATAGGGCTCTGAGCCTACCTGGATATCTGCTGTCGTAGGACCTCTGACAAGTTTCGCAGCAGTCTTTTCCAGATTGATAGCAGTTGTACGCAGACGGTGTGCTACACCAATCAGCTCTGTCGCCATACTCACAGCCGACTTTGCCGCTGTTCACAAGACTGCAACTGCCGCAACATGTGTTAGCAAAACTGACTTCATAGCAGTTTGACCTTTTTGTGTTTGACCGACAAAAAGCAGGATCTTTATCACCATATGCACATCCTGTAAAGTACCAACAATGACTGTTAGAAAAATATCAAACTTTGACTAGATGTCTTTATTTTATACATAATCTTAATAGGTAGGCAAAGCGTTGGGTGACCATAAAAGCTACAATTTGCTAGCAATGCTAGTAAACCTAAAGTTATTATAAAGGCCTTAAGTTAGGAACTCAAGCCCTCGTAGACTAAAATGTGACAATTAGATGGCGTTCAGTCAACTTCAGTGATTTTAATCATAGATTCTATGCTGAAAGGCCAATAATTATCTTTGCAAGCGAAAAAATCGACAGAACAGAATGTAACTCTCAGCTCAAAATGGATTCCTGCTATTAACGTACGGCGTAGGAGGCATTGTACACACGGGCGACTGGAAGCAAACGTGTGGCACTTTGGGGAATTTTCCAGCATAGAACACATAGTTACCAGTCCTTGTGCGTTTTGTTACTTTGATTGCTTTTGTTGTGTTTTGTTGCTTCTGTGCAATAAAGACTTCATTCATTCATTCATAATATAAATATTATAATCAAGTTCATTGAATGGCATATGTCGTATTGTTTTTCAGGTACATGTCGTATTGTTTTTCAAAGTCTTGCATCCTAATGTACAAACCTGCTGGTTTGCTCTTGTCACGAATAGTTGCACACGTCTGGCAGCAATCAGAGGCTGTTCGATCCAGGTAACAACTGTTTGGCTCCAGTCTTCCCATATCGTAGCAGGACATCAGAACGCCAGAATACACTTGAACGCGGTCTTTGTAATCTCCGTAAATGCATGTATCTACAAAAAGAAAATATTTCTTTGAATTCAGAATTTATATATATGTAAATAATCAAGTTGGCGTTAGTGACAGTTAATTGTTTTCACATTGTTTTACTTTACTGTTGATTGTTGATATCAGATTTGAGTTAAGACGCAAAGAAAACACGGCGTTTCAATTTATTAACCATGCACTTTCCAGAAAATTGGAATTTCAAAACTCAAAATCACAATTGTAATTACTAACGCGGTGGTTTAAATGCTTTCTTAATTTTCCAGCAGGCATTTCAGAAGTTACAAGCTGTTGTGGGTGCTTATGTATTTTTATGGCATAAGTATTTATACATAAAAGATACTCTAAAACAAATATGAGTAAAGCTATCGTTACGAATGACTAAGTTATTTCTGTGTATGGTCGCCTATTTACCTGATGTTGCAGGAGATCTGCTGTCGTAGACACATTGACCGTTCATGCACCATTTCTGGTTGCCACATTTCGTGCCATCGTATGCCCGCTGTTCAGCTCTTGTCACACAAGTTCTTTTGTCTGGCGACCAGCATTCCATCGACTGACAGATCGTCTGATCTCGAGTTCCTCCACCCTAAAAGATTATATTATAAAGAATATTATTGACGTCCTGAGAATGAATAATCGTCGAATGCTATCTTAGAACTGTTGAAGCATCACGAGGCAAATCAGAACATTCGGGTAGACAAGCAGCATAATCAAGCGACGTTGCAATAGAGGTCGACTTCCTGCAATTATTTCTTGTGGGGGCGTGGTTGTGTAGTGGGATAGCCGTAGTCTCGTAGTCAAAGCATCGCGGGTTCGATTCAGACCCGAGCCACTGCGTAAGGACTTTGAGCAAGTCTTTCACCCATAATTGATCGAGGCGCTTCGGCATGTTATTTGCGACACACTTCTGAGATGTAGACGGGGCCGCTCTGATTAATGGTGGATTTGAATAGGTTGTATTACAATTAATGAATTAATAAATAAATAATGACAGAAGCAGTATATAATCTGGACACTTGTTCAAAAGAGAGCAAACATAGGGCTTGAAGATAGCATTAAAAATCAAATAGACAAACTTACAGCACAGTAGTATGACGAAGAACCATAGATATTCTGGCATTGCTGGTCAGCCGAATACTGTTGGCCTGGATACGGGGCAAAGTTCGGAGGAGCCACAGCAGTTGGCGAAGATGAACCGACCAGCAGACAGTTTCCTTTGCCAGCCCTGCGACAATCGGTTTTAAAGACAATTCGATATTATTAACAACGTTTCTAGTATCGGACTTGTAGGCCTACTGTTACTGCTCTTATCTTGCTAAACGACCCGAAGCGCGATGCTATAAGGGAGAATTGGTTCACTGCTGAATTGTCAGTCACCGATTTATCCAAGGCCTTTAAATGGCTTCTAATATTATATGACCTCGCACATCGCACACAAATTAACAAAGATATTTAACACTAATTTAATAATTGCCTTAATAATGGAGTAGTTAGCGGGATGGACTGTGAATGGATGGGTCTGGGTTGCAGACTCAGCAAGTTCGAGATTGCTGCCCCTCTGGCACTCATGTGGTCAAAAATCTCAACTATAACGACAACACTAACCACACTATATGTCAATTGTTGGTGCATTATGCATCTATTGCATGGACTATATACTATGATTAAATTTCAGATCTGCGAATCTGGTATAGGGTCTACAACTATACACGTACATCGTGATTTGTGCCAGAGTGTTCCTGAAGTACGACAAGGAACAGCTTGAGAACTTAAACGCGTTGTTGAAGTTGTTTGCAGTCAATACACTTGGTGCAGAAGCCATGATGTACTGATCGCTCCCAGAACAGCTATTCCCGTCTCCGTCATGTTGTGCACCAAGACTACAAAATTTAGATATCGATATGAATTATTAAGTCATTGCAAATTTTGTTAAATATGTATAATAGTGTCATCACATATCAAAGTATCAAATACAAAAACATACTTAAATGATATGGAAACTAAATGGAAACGTGATAATGAATAACAATTATTGGTAAATTAAAAAAATTTCATGATTAGAATGATCTGTCAGTTATTTTTCTTTCGCGCAGCGTTTAATAACGTCTTATTTGAAAGCGTCGGCGTAATCCAGTGCAACTTCGAATTCGATTTCCATCTCTTCTTCCAAGAAATAAATGAAGCTGAACACGCTTAGTCTACGTTAGGAACAATAGTTACAGCTAAGAATGGTTTAGAATGGGTGAAGATGCGTGAAAATGGCGTTCCCAATGTTATCGACATTTTTCCCTGAGTTCCCATTGCTCCAATGCAGAAGAGCCATGTAACACATACATGTACGAATCTAACCTCAGCAATTTCCACTGCTCACCCAGACTACTTTGACCACTGTACATAAGTAAGCTTACTTGTGTCCCAGTTCATGAGCCGCTGTTTGAATACTGGAGTATATCCCAAGTTCTCTGTTGATTGAAACGGAATAGGCAAGAGGTGAGCTCAGCTTGCAAATGCCAGCGATTTCAGCCAGTCCTGGAACGCAATCAAAAATAAAAGTTACCAGTGTACAGCCCGTTGGCCTGAAATTCCAGATTTGCAAAAGTATTAGCGACCATTCATTCGCTGCTTTAGTCTATAACGCTAATGAAAGCGTAAGCACTTCTGTCAAATCGATATGTTGCTTCATAAGCGCAGCTTGATGTATGTTTGTTTATGTGCAAACTTTTCTGTACAATAGGCCTACGTTCTACATGAGTTTTATAAAGTCCGTGTTAGTGTCGAACGTCGTTAGCATAGGCCTATCTGGTAAAAGTCAGACAAGCCAAAATAGGCGCCTATAATGGTCTTGATACTCACCAGATTTTGAACAAGGAACTCCATCATTGCAATAATAGCCATCGTAGAGATTGTTTCTAAAATAAAAGTACAATTGACCAATCAAAGTTAAGGCGGATATTGGAAGACAGACAAATCTATGCATATCTCAAAAGCGGCACATTCCTCAAATGAGTTTAAACAGGGCCTATAGGCCTATATCAAAAGTTCTTTTCATGTGCTCCTAAATATTTAAGGACAAATTGAAGTAGCCATAAGAATGATGTCGGCACGAGAGAGATCTCAGAGAAGTATAATAGGCCCTAAGCAATGGCAACATACATCAAAAACATAATTTAACATATTTTATGGGAATCGATACAACACACATGATGTGCGTTGCCAATAGCTTGGTAATGATCATCCTGGAGGGTGGAAGATGCAATGGATTAGGGTGGGATATACTCCGTGCATTGGTAAATTGTGTTACTCTCCCCCAAAGTCCTACCTGCACCTCATCGTGGTGGGTGGGTGAACAGATAAGTAGGGATTGCCTGGTGAGGCTAACGCATCTGTGGAGAAGGCTTTGGCCAAAGAATCATCTAGGGTGCTATGCGAGGTGACAGGCTCACCAGGAACCCTGAAAGTGCTGGCTAACACAGGAGGCAGGTGTTGGAAGGACACCTAAAGGCGAAAGAGGCCATTAAATAGGCCCACCGGCTTCCTTACCCTGCTGGAAGAGAACTGATCACCAACCGGCATACAGGACCAAGAAACCTCAAAAAAGAAGCCTCATCGTCAGCGCAGTGCTCGACGGAGGAGAAAGAAGAAGATACTCCGTGTATTTCTGACCAGCTGCAATCTTGCATAAGATTCCTCTGCGGACCTCATGCTAGTAAATTGACATTGCTTTCAATAGAGGCGAATCTGATCACATTCTAGACTAACGTTAAATTAACAATTATTCTGTCATAGCTTACCCGGAGAATAGCGTAGCCTGATCGAAAGTGAATCCCAACTGCAACACTTTACTTGGAAGCCATTCCTCAAACAATCTAAGAGCCTTGTACATGTTGGTATAGGCTGCGGATCCGTAATTGATTTTGACATCTGATCTCTCTGTCCACTGGGATTCGCTTGGACTCTGATTTTAAAAATATTATTGTAAAGATACAATTACGAATAATTACATGACAACAGCGCTCTGAGGAATTGAAACGAATAGCCTGTGGTTGTTTCGCTATCAATAGTTGCTTACATTAAGTTTAGTTGATCGTTGAGTACAAACGCTACGACAACCTATTAATTTAATAAAGAATTAAAGAATATTTAATTACCGATTAGCATGGGCAGCAATGGAAACATTGAAGGTAAAAGAACAAGAACAAGACCGTCACAGATGAATGATAATGGACAGGCACGGAATGCTCAAGGAGAAGGCGCTACAGAGACAGCAGAAGTGGTGTCGGTGGAAATTAGAACCTGCCAAGACCCAGAGAACTGAAAGAAGCATAAGCCCACTAGCTCGAAAAGTTTCCCACTTTCGACTCCATGTGTAACTCAATTAAAGAAATTAAAGATACTCCATTTTTATAAGATGTTAAATTTTTGGACGGATATATCAGTTAGGTCAATAATAGTGAATGATGCCAATAAATAAAATCTTGTGTTTGTATTAAATTCTGATGACAAAAATAATAGTATATAATAGTATATAATAGTAAACGGAAATAGAGGACAGATTCTTACAGCAGCGATGTAGATTCCGACCAAGCGAATGTTAATTGAGAAGTCGGATTCCCGTATAGTAGAATATCGCATGTCAACCTGTAACACGACATAATTGAAATAAATATTAAGTTTATCAAGCATCCTATGATACATGTATGGGTAGCTACTTGGACAAAAATACGAAGGTCTTTCCAAATATATGGTCACAAATGGAAATAATATTCCTACAAATGGTTGTCCGTCTTGAGTAGAATAATGTCCTCCTTATCTCCGAAGAACGCACTGCAAGGACTTTGAAAAGATCTAAACTGTCATGTCTACAGAGCGAGACACAAATTTGCAACCCGCCTGAATTTCAATGATGAGGAAAAGATCAGAGAGAACAGTAGCCGTTTAAAACAATGGTTTGTAATTGACTGTTTTATATCTAGCCTATAGGATCTATTAGAAGGCATCATTGTATCTTTCTAGTAAATTAGGAGCTCTTTAAGTGGAAAACGGTCTCGAATGAAATACCGCGGTATCTCTCACCCCATTAGCGACTTGCACAAAGTAGTATTGAATGTTCAGTAGAGCGTCGTAATGTCTTCCCAGATGATCTCTCGCCTGACTTTGGCTGTACCATCTACAAGTTCAAACTCATTATTAGAAGCAGTAGGCCTACAGTCAGAGAATCAGTATGACAGAATTGAGATGACTATGCGCACACCCTGTTTGGTAAGGAACGATACTGACTTCTTTACATTTTTTCTCAGAATAAGTGTTCTATGCGTGCACTGATATTTCACTTGCAATTACGTGACAGTGTTGTTTATGAGGGCATCAGTGTCTAAGATGCCAATAAACGCACCGTTGAAATGTCATGCATGAAAATAAATAGTTAACAAATAGGTCCCCAGACAAACTGGGGCTGACAAACTCTTGAATGTAGGATTTTAATGTAAGATTAAAAAATAAATAAATAAAATGAACTTTAACAAAACTGTAAGCAGCCCGCGGACGAGAAGTGCTAGTGCATACAGCCTGAGCGTACGTTTTCCCTGTGTTATTTTGTTAAATATGTATAATAGTGTCATCACATAGTTAAGCCTACTGTACCTGTAGTAAAGAGCGTAGTCGACGAAGATAGCCATCTCAACGACATAGCGTTGAAATCCAGTTGGCCAATCGGAGAGCGAGAGCGTCTGTCCGACATTGGTCGATAACAGTTTCTTCTTTTGTGAAACACCGCTATCTGAAATGTACAATTGTACACGTTCAATTTCACAATGAATTATCGCTCACGAAATAGCTATTGGCCTCATCAATAATTTTACTGAGAAAGTTACCTAAAGATCAACATGCCACAAGTAGGCCTAGTTCATATATAGATACATTATTGACACAAAGCAATCTGAAAGCTTTTCTATTTTAATGATGTGTCTTGAAAGCAAAAATGGTGATTTGAATTGTATTGAAAATTGTAAACATTTAAACTTAATTCTTAGCTGCATTCATAGTACATGTAGTAGGCCTGTATCATTCTAATTATTCATCATCATTATCTTTAATATAACTTTCAATGTTAGCCTATGCTTGACTAAGTATAACTTACTATTGGGCCTATTACATTTCCCCTTCAATTTAACAGATCATCAAGATTATACAAACACAAAATTCTCTAGACAAATTTGCTATAAGCCTACATATTTTAAACATCATTGATTGATTGATACTTAATTTTTTTTAAATTATTTTGGCTGAGCTGCGTACAGTGCACGAAACTTACCTAGGAGATCCGTGAAATCCATTTCTGCGTCTTCCTTCCTCATCACGTGACCAATTCCATCTATATTGACGAGGAATTCTTCGCTTGAGTGATTTCCGAAGTTGCTGCCGACAGGTTGAACGGAGTAGTAAATTCCCTTAATTGAAAGGGCTCCTCTCTGCTCAACAGAAAGAAAACAATGACTATAGATAGACATCTATCAACTTTTATTCAAAAGGTGTTCATAGAAACAGCGTATGTTATGCTATAGTTTCCAAATAGGCCGCCTCACTGAAAATAATAGGATTATTAATGTAAATTGATAACAATTATTCTCATGCACGGATTACCTCAATAACCTATTTTTCTAAGGAGCTATAGTGCTGTACACCAACGGCCACACATATTTTAAACAGAAAGAATTTAGGCCAATGATCGCCTAACACTTGTATCTATGCAGGCTTTCATTCGCCAGGTGCGATGGTAAAATGAACTACGGTGAAGGAAGTGATGGACAACTAGCTTGCTGCTAATCAGTGAAATTCAACTCTCATAATTATCTACATTGATTTTGTGATCGTACTTATTTATATTCGAGTTTAAGTTGTTTTAGCAGGCAATTATTGATCATGTGTATATATATGTATATAATTGTTCTGCAGTCGACTCGCTTGGCTGCACAACCTCCGCCGCGGGCGCTTTGTACGCGCTGGCTGGCCTGTTGCTGGCCGTGTTGTGTAGGCTGCAGTTTTAGGCGGGATTTTTAGTCAGTCGCAGTGAATCGTTTAAAGAAGGACGGTCGAGCTGTTGCTAATGCGTGCATTATTGTTTGTCAAGTGTGATTATTTGATTGTTGCTGATATTTTCGAATATAAGAAGAAAAGAATCAGTTGTTGTATTACTTGGAGGATAGTTGGAGTGTTGTGTGGTGATATATTTATAGAAAGCGTCTATGAAAGTGTTTGCTTACACAGATCTTGACCAGCTGTCCGCTCTGGGTTCTCATCTCTATCAAAATAGACGCCCTGCTGTTCATCTCGTAGTAGACGGCAAACTACAAGGCAGAAGATTCACGTATCGTATATATAGACACTGCCATAATAATACTAAATTCCACACAAGAGGTAGCTGCCTTTATATTTACACAATTATTTCATATGAAATGCGGTGTGAGCTGATGTGCTTTACATAGCAGTGCACAGTGCTCCAACTGCCAATGACTCTGCGCTCATGACTAAATGGGTGCCCTGGGCTTATCCTTAGAGTAGCGCATCATAAATGTTGACCTGACAGTCTCGATACTGACAACAGATGTAATTCATAGCAGTGAAATTAAGTTAATGTCCAATTCTATTGTGATGAGACGCATGTTTACCTGGTCTGAATTGGGTTTCCAGTGGCTCTGCAGTCCGTTCGCTGCTACAACGACGGGTACATCAGATGGAATGTTTGCGTTTCTGGTCAGGTTGAGAGTGATTGTTTCGTTGTTCATGGTCAAAGTCATGACGATCTCTTTAGGCATTGTCGTTGCATTGTTGCCTTGTTGCGTTGTGCTGTTGGTTGAATCTGTTGTGAATAAAAGACAGCAGACTAGAGTTACTTGCTATTAAATAATGTATACAAATGTAAGGAATGCAATCAATTGTATGTTAGTCCTCTTCCTACATGTATAGAGATTATTATCAAAGAGCTGTTACAAGCGCCTGCTCATACGAAGTAATCTACACTGCATTTAGGTGAGATATGTAACGATTAGGTATACGGAGAGAAGAGTTCTTGGCATCCACCAACTTCAGGTTCAAGCTGAAATCTGCATAAGGTTGACATGTTGACCTGGTTTTGTATCTATGTATGTGTGTATGTGTGTATTTCTATACCGCCTGTTAAAGCCCACTACTACTCAGAGTCGGTCCTGACTACAGCTGGAGGTGTGTCGGAGTTTACACGACGAAGCGCCACGAGCAATTGTGAGTGAAGGACTTGCCCAAGGTCCCTACGCAGAGGCTTGGGTGGGAATCGAACCTTTCGGACGCAAGGCGGCGACCTTAAAACTTGCGCCACGACGCAGATGCTGTCTAGATGTTGCTGTAATGAATTAAGCTGCTAGGCTGCATGAAGTGCTTGAATAATACAATTTAGTCACACAAAGTTGAATGATTGCCGAGTTCACAGTTCTGCTTCTCTATATATAAGCAAAATCAATCTCAACGCGAGGCACTAAATTGTGTTTTTTTCTGCCCGTTAAACATTAGGCCTATAGTTCCTGCTCGAGTGCTTGTAGGCCTATGGACCTACACCTAATTCTACTGCTTTTCAAGGTGGCCTTACAGATGCTCTCATTAATTATGCACGACTTTTAAAACTTTTAGAAAATACCTAAACTGTTTAAAGAAAGATATAAGCACAGTATTGATAAACTAGTCACAAATTAACATTTCTCTCACTTGGTACAGCTAGGCAATCAACGGCCGAAAGTAATGTCCATGTCGCCAACAGGATTGCGAGTAGATGTTGTAACTGAGCCATCTGCAAAGTACGGCTGTCACAAAGCTATGTCTGAATACTTCTTAAACCAGCTGAAATGTTCTATGTATAGATTGTTCTTCCGAATGTTAGACCAGCTGAAGTCTTCTCTGTTCTTGTAGTTCTCGATGCTTTGTTCATCAGCCATCTGAACCTTCGTATTTATATGCTTTCGTAGAGTGAGAAGGGAAATTTGATCAGAAGCGGATTCCGGATCCTGCATGAACTCAATCTATGGGTTTCAAGTAATCGGTCGAGCCAAGATTACTCCACTAAACATGATCCCGCGGCGATCGAGCCACCCACCTTCGCTGTCAGCCTTGGCCGCACCTTCTGCACCAGCTGCAGCCCACTCAATCGCTATCCGTGAAACTCAGCAGAGCGTGACGGCGCCTTGTGGTTTTCTCCTTTATCTAGGTTAGTCATCGAACCGTGACCCGCTTGTAAGGACATCCTTGGGTCATTCTCGTTAGGCCCAGTAATATCGGCTGCTTGCTAAGCGTTACATCTCGGTTCCGTACAGTCAGAAGAAGAAGGCTGACCACTAAACGGTTGTCTTAAATCGTGAGTCAACCAACAGAACCTTCTCCTCCTTCCTGCTCGGTCATCGCCGAGTCTTGGACCGCTCAGCAGCTGTGAGGTATAATGCACGTTGTCATCGATTGCCTCGTTTGTCATAAAGACGAAGTCATCGGACCATCGGAACAGGCAGCGCGTTTGCAGGTGGTTCAATTAAGTACACACTAAGTACTTCGTGCAAGTACTTAGACCCTATTCTTCATTAGACTGAATTTTGCCTCAATAGACTTTTCTGCATTAACTGTATCTGCACTCGAGCGGTTGGTCGTTGGGTTTGCTTGGTCATTTAGCAGTATGTCATCTAGTCCCCCTCTTATGGGGAGAACCCAAATCTTGGGGATCGTTCCGCTTTAAATTGCCATTTATCACACCCCAATAATATCTACCTCTGAACGGTGACCCAACAAAACTAATGACCTTAGTGTTTAAGTCCCAAATTCGAAATTCCAAAAAGTCGCGTTATATTTGACAGGTAGAGAAAGCGCCAATTAAAATTTGCATCTCTCCTTTTTGGAGGGGAGGCAAATGCTAATCCTGGGAGAAGTTCCCACATGCTGGTCTAGATTAGGCACGGGTAATTTAGCTACCTCAAGTATGGGCTACATGAATTCATTCAAGCCCCAACACTGTAAAGTTGAACCACTGCCTACACAGAACAATTCGGGGGTGGAATCTGGGGGGCAACTCTGTGCTTTTATTTATTTCAGACGCGCTCTGAGAGTCTCTTTAAGACGAAGAGTCTCTTTATGTTAAGACGAAGAATGCCTTCTGTGCAGACTGAAAGGATGCCGTCTTCATTTGATAAGGTGACAAGGCTTGGTGTAGGGTAAATGTCGAAGTTGTTTAAAATTTCGGGGCTCAAGTAAATGATTTGTGTCTGTGACCAAGTGAGACACAGAATAGAAACTCGGCGAACAAACGATTGAGATCGGGAATTGATATTATTTATAATTTATGGCGTCGGCATTTAAGGTGACGGTCATAACTTTATGTTACGCCTTATTGTTTTTTTTAAATTTATATCACAGCGATCTTTCCAAGATATAGATAGCCGATGATAATAAATTATTATATGCACCAGAATGCAATGCCAAGGTAAAATCTCTTAATAACAATTCGAGAAAATGGTGATTCATATTTCAATATAAAAGTATAAGGTACAGCAACTGTAGGCCTAGTAGGCCATGTATTATTGCTGTGTTCAAAGAATACAACACAAATGATCGACATTATTTAAAAAAATTATATTGAGAGGACATAGTGTAGTATAATTAAACACACAGGCTGAAGACTACCCAGCAACATTCTACAGAATACAGTTTGTCAAGGATTAGGCCTATGTCGCACTTTAATTTAACTAGGAAAGCTGGGATTAGTGAAGGATTATCTATGGCCGCTGTGAAAAAGTACCGTTTGTTTTGTTGAGCTATTTATGAATCTGACACAGTATTCGTGTTGTCATACTGGGTGCCAGGGTGAGACATAACATATACGTGCCTGCCGCGCCATCTTTTATTATCTAAATATAACAATTTTTATGGCCCAACTCTAGTGCGGTGGAAGTATGTATGTATGTGTGTATTTCTATACCGCCTCTTCTAGTCCACTACTATTCAGAGGCGTGTGTCGGAGTTTTACACGCCGAAGCGCTTCAGCAATTGTGAGTGAAGGACTTGCGCGGTGGGTGGGATTCGAACCCACAACCTTTCGGTTGCGAGACGGCGACCATCACAACTACACTATCATGGGACTACACGTCCCATGATAAGGCGATTTGCGGCCACACCGTGACATAACTTTCAGCTAATTATGCCTCTCCTAGGGGTCGCCATAATCTGTGACCAGTCTTCGATAGGGTGGGTCTATGAAAATTCCACAAAATTCAAGGCAATTAAATAATTTCAAATGCAGTCCTCTTCAGCCAATTACGCTGTTAGTCTGTTATTCTATAAAGAATTATTTACAGAAACAAGAATTATTTACAGAAAACACATAGGCCTGTATATAACGAGTCCTACGATATTAATCGGGTAGATAGAGTTAGATGCAATAATGGATGAATAATCTTTTGTGAACGGTGTTTCTTCAACGGATGGCTGATCACAGTGTAGGCCTATAGCCATTTCTACTCCAATCAACAATCGCAGATGCTTCGTGCTTCGGTGAGCAATATTCCAACTGGGTCACGAACAAACGTAACAACCTTGAATCAGTCATGTGTTGGTCTATGACTGCTTCAACGAAAACGTCCAAGTCTACTTTCACTTAATCCTGTTTGATCAGCTTTCATGTTAGACGGGTCAGAACTAGGCCTTTTGGACAACTGCTAACAATGACAAACCGTCCGCAGATCGTTTATGTGCTTATGCATATTTTGACATCACGTTTTCTATCTAAATAAAAATTCTTCCGATGAAAATTTGAGACAGACTAAATTTTAAGATGTCACGCGTCAGTCGACTTTTGCCAAAAGAATCTCAAATACATAGCGTGAATTGTTCTTAGTATCGTCCTGGGTCACCGTTGTTTGCTCGGTGTTAGTTGTTGAGACAGAAGCAAACTTTCATCCCACGCTTCAGGCAATTCTTGGGCCTTCCCCTT
>JAQFXW010001661.1:0-14437 GCA_034693945.1 Dendrobaena attemsi | reverse complement strand
CTTCAAGTGGATTTGTCACTCTCTCTCTCTGTAATCAAGAGCCATTGTAGAATTTGTATTCTAAGCAGTGTAACAAAGAGCTATTTCACTGAAGGTAAAAAGGGTAGAAGTCTTGCCCTTGCTCGCATTGGGCCCGGTGCTAATCTCCGGATTAGGCCATCAGCTCTTAGGTGGTATTACCATACATCGGCGGTAGGTGGCCCGTCTTTCCGCCGAACCCAAGGTTACCTGCCGCAGTCAAACTGCTACTCATTTTACCACTGGCCGAGGGAGTGGAAGGCTGAGTCGAACTGTGGGACCTAGTGGGTTTGAACCCACGTCCTGCTCTTCGTGCCCGTGAGTTAACCACTCAACCATCCACCCGCCGTCTGTACAACCAATTAAGAAGCTGTTGAGCATTGAGTAAAGTCACAGACTCTACAGAAAATTCTCACTAGAATCTCCAACCGTGTTTGTTTCCTGTTGACCAGAAAAACAAATATTACTAGAACTTCGAAGACTAAGACAGATATTAAAGTAGGTGATGCTGAACTTACTCTGTTCACGTGGATATACTTCCAGTCGAGCAGAGGCTCTGGCCTCTCCAACGCTGTTGTCCGCCACGCATTCAAAGATCGCATCGTCCTTTGATGGCTTAGCCGATTCAATGCGTAAGACGGATCCCTGTGGCATGCCGTGCATCGTGTAGCGTGTGCTGGTCGCTGTGATGCGCTTGCCTCCCTTTCGCCACTGAACCTCGGGAAGCGGATTGCCCGACGCCTTGCAGAAGAAGCTGACAACGGCATCCTCCACTACCTTCTTATCCGTTGGAGGCAACGTGATTTTGGGTGCATCTGAAATGCAGAAGAGAATAATTCCTCTCAGCCAAACATTTCAAATATCGGCGATACCTATTGGAAATCTGTAAACAAATCGAGCTTTACAAAATCAGAGTGGTTCCACCAGTTTAATACTGCTCACTCCATATGCACACTCTCTCATCAATGATTATTGATGATTAACTCTTTAATAACAAACTTTATAAGGTTCTTTGTTGGGAATAGCCAAGTAGACTTTTTAAAATGAGAATCGAATCTGAGTATTTGGATAAACTATTCGCACAATCCGGGTATGATCCAAGTACCATTTGTGCTCTTGATCAGGGCCAGCAAAAGAAAGTCAAAAGAAGACCATAATAGAAAGAACCCAAAGAATCACTAATAATTATTAGCAACTATTTGCGTGCATGGTACATGTCGAAGCGACAACAAGATTTCCATGACTCACTTATTTAAAATTGTTTGCTAATTCCTTACTTAGGGTTCTCTTTGGAAGATTCATCTGTGCAACATTATTAGCACACAGCAAGTCACCAGAACTATTTTGCTAGAGGAAGTAGACTATGAATGACTAAAAACAGAAAACTTGTCTGACAATGTTCTCCATGTCTCCTCATTAAAAATAATCTAAGATAACTACTGTGCATCCTTTGAGCTCAGAACACAGAAGCTAGTCAAGAGCAATGAAATATCAGCTTCAGACACACAGATCCACTCACATCCATACATACCATCAGCCTCGTTTAATAAATTCATAGCTATTTGTTTTGGCTTATTTAACGATGACAGGTCTATGGTCTTCTATAAATAAATCCATAGGGCCAACTGACCAAGAAACTCATACTTAATCAATAATCATGCACTATAACTCATTGACAGTGCATGTATGTTGCAATGGGTGTGACAACCTCCTTTTCAAAAAACAAATACATATATATATATAGTTCTCTTGACTATAATTCTACTTAATATACAATACCAAATAATTAACCCTTATTTAATTATTTTGAAATGTTTGAACAATACACTATGAAAATACAAAACAAATTAAGACCTCCTTTATCTGAATTTATGAAATTTATCTGCTACCAAAATTTTAAGCAACAAGATTCAACGAATCCACGATGTTTGTGTTCATTTGTCTCAACTTGAGCAGCTATTGACTGCCTCCAGAAATATAATACTAGCTATAACCAATCAAAATTGAAGTGGTTTCTTAAGCTCTGCACAAGATGCAACTTAAAATGTAAATTTGAAAATAAATCGAATTATTAAGATCGTTCATTTCACTAATGTTAATTTTGTAAGCGCCCATAGTGAATAAAGTGCCCATACTGAACCCGTAAAAGTTTGACGAAAAAATTCGAATTGTAAGCACCCCTAGCAATAAAGTAGTGAATTGTAGAGCGTTAGTGCCAGATATTGATGATTACGTTGTTATGAGGAGAATTATGGTTTAGAATAGTTTATCCGCTCTTTAAAGGAAAGTTACCAGGCTATGATGAAGAGGAGGAGTGTTGAGTCATCTCAAAGTGTCAGAATGGTTGCATAAAAATTGCTGAAAGATGCAGATTCTGACTTTAGAGCAAAACATACACTTCCGATTCACAAATGCACTCACAAAGAGAAGGCAACTAACTGACAGGGAAACTCAATCGGCCGTAATGTGTGCACTGTGCGTCTGAACTGAGATTAGCTTCCAAAGCTCAAGGGATGCGTACTTACGCGTTAAATACTGGATGTATCGAAAATTGCTAACGTTCCTTCCTGTGGATGTTAAACGATACAGAAGCATTGTCAGTTCAATATATCAACTGCGATCAGGCCAAGAAAAACAATAATAACTACAGACCAATAGTCCAATACACACAACCCACATAGCAATCGCTCCACTGTATTCACAAACATTCTTATTCATACAGACTGTTTCCATTGCAACACTCGATGATTACTGTTTCCCCGCAGCAATAAAGCAGACAGTTACGCTTTGGTAACACAAAACCGGTGGAGAACATTTGAGGCAGGATAAAGAATTATGTGTAAACGTGCAATGAAAAAAAAATATACACATGAAATATGGCTGACCAGTGAATGACCCCATTCCCAAGTAGCCTTTCTACACAACTGTAACAATGAACCATTATTATTTTGTCTCCAGGAATGCAGCATACAGTCAACTACTTTTTCAAAACATTAAAACTGAACGCAAAAGCTCTTCCAATTATTCAACTGTATGCAATTCCAAACAACTATCAAATAACAGTAAATTGCAATAACAAAACACAATAAGGTCTGCATAAAACTTTAAAAATCATAAATTGTTGCCAATGCTCATTTATTCTTAACCCTGAAACAGTCAAATGCTCCAACTTGCAAAGTCATAAAACAGTCAACACAGGCCACATACTGTCACAAATTCACAAATTCAAAAATTTCAGATACAATCAATAAAGCAGTTGGAAGGCAGGGAAGTAATCTTTTCCCAATGTAACTAGGCAACTCAAAGCTTATATAATTTAGAGAGTCGAATTTGACAATTGATTATAAATGCATGAGATAGTTATGGAGATATTAAACTACAGAGTCCCCTCCCCATTCGGTTTTGCTTCACGGCTGCATTTAACAACTGCATATATGGTAATTATGGACTCAGATGAAGCATTGATTTTTATAAGACCTCTAAAATAATGGACAACTGGACAAACACAGGCCACATACTGTTAGTGTCATACACATTAATGATTAACAGAATTTTTTGCACCAATAATGAAATGAGACAGTGGTAATTTGGGTTGGGACAATTTGATACAGGCTGCATCAACAAGACCGGTTTTTCAACACCTCTGATTAAGACATGTCAAAAGGTTCAAAAATGTTATGACAGATTAATCAGCGTGGCAACACCTGTATTGATTACGTAATTGAGGCATTGTGGCGCAGTGGGATATTGGCCGCCTTGCATCCAAAGGGCCACGAGTTTCGATTCAGACCCAGTGTGTTAACTCCTACACACGTCCGAGCTGTAGTCGTGACTGTATCTTAGTAGAAGTGGACTTGTAGAGGCAGTAAAGTAATAAATAAATAAATAGATAAAAATAATAACTGTATAACAGAATTGCAAGCTCAGATTTTGGCTGAACACAATGGTGGCATTCACAGTTGTGTAGCAAAAGATAATTTCAAGCACAACACTAGCGTTACATCCCTGATGCAAAAAACAAAGCGGATTTAAGACTTAATTCTGCTCTAAGGAATCGTATAAGCCATGTTCAAAATTCGTTTGCTACACATTGCCATGTTAACATTGCAACTGTTTCTTCAGTGGTTCATCAAATATAACGCTTTCACCCAAAAGGAATCAACTGAACAACACTCGAAACAAGTCTGGCTTGGGCGAAAACACAGGACTTAGATCAAAATCTTTGTGCAACAGTCAATAAAAACATATATGAAACACACACCCAAAACAAGTCTGTCGGGGCAGAAACACGGGTCTAAAATCAAAATATCTGTGTTGTCAACAAAACTTACCGGGTATATAAAACGTATGTTGTATCCTGACAAAACACTATTCGTCTAGATATTGGAAAAGAACTGCTTAGAGCAAAGTATAGTCACTGAAAATATTTTAAATACAAGCACCACCGGCAGACATTTAGTTAGCTCTGACAGTAGCGAGAGAACTCAGATGTAGTTTGTAGCAGAGGTCCTTGTTGTAACAATGGTATAAATTGAAAATTATGCAATCACCTCGCAACTGGTTAAAATTCTGCCAAAATGCTTCAAAGTATTTGAATTGTACCGTATTTGATATACAATGCTCCCAAATTTCAAGTAGGTTGAATTATTGTCATCTTCTGTCCAACAATATTTATACTTAAAATATTTATAACAGTGGTTTAAATTTAATGCATTAGCAAAAGAAGCATTTTCGACTGGAAAGTAAAATTGTTTGTTAAAAAGAACGTAAAATTTGTCATTGTCTCAAAAGTAAAGTTAGTCAAAACTGACAGTAGAAGAGTCAATTCTGGTGTAGGCTGTAGAGGTCGTAATACTGGCACATGGTAACAGCTGGCAGTATTGGCTACAGTGAATTCCATAGAAAAAGTAAAAAAAACAATATAAAGACTGCAGCAGTTATAATGTCCAGCAGTCTTTCCTCCAAGTGGAAAGAAAGACAGAGACAGAGCAACACAACAAAGGCACAAGTGTAGGCAGTAAGAATGGCCAGGAAACTGATCAAAAGCTGCTAGCACACAAACAATTTAAGCTGCTGAAATTGTCTTGAAGGTGTGGCTGGTGCTGAGATTGATGCTAGCTGTTAAGATCTTGGTTTCCAATTTGATGGAGTAACTTTCAAATCCATTAAGCAAATAGAATAGACCGCTGTGCACCGTACCATATGAGACTAGAATTGTAGCAGGAATCTGACTTAAAACGTATGTACAGACCTACAATGGCTTTAAAGACGACTCTTAACATACAGAGTTGAGGATAGTGAAATTAAAAACTTTGGATCGACCATAATATACTTATTTACTTATAAATAAATTTATTATCAGAATATAATGAACCTGAAGGAAATGATAACGCAATGTATGCAAGGACGGAGCAGAAAGAATGCACACTAACAGGACGTAGTGATTCTTCAAAGTATAACTCAAATTCACGCCCAAGACAAATTCGGGTATATATCCATATTAACGTACATTAATGGTGACGGAAACAAGGAAAGCCTCTCCCAAGCTAAATAATTCATCACAAACTTGTTATGCGCAAAGCACCTCATAGAAATTAGGAACAGATTCCTCCCGAGAGAAGAAGACTCCTGCGTATGGAAGCCCAGAAGTATCACGCAAATATGAATAATGGACGCAACTGTCTTGACTGAAGTCTCACCCTTGCATAACTAGCAAAGCATGCTGAGCTGTATGCTATCCCCCCCCTGTCCCTCATTTACACAACCCACGGGCTCAATAACTAGATTGCAAACTTATATATTTTGCCACAACAGATTTTCACACTAATAGTTATGCCAACCCATAGTAACTCTTCGTAACAATGAACTCAAATGCAAGAAAATATTGACAGCTCAGCTCAGATTTCTCAATATAGAATTAAACATCAAACTTTAAACAAATATCAAATACGCCCATTTTTAAAGGCAATACTACGTTTGAGCTTCAAAACTTAATAGTAGAAATTTCTTTCCATGACTACCTATTATAGTACCTAATTAACATTCAACTTAGCCTTACCTATTATCTAACCCCCTGAATTATAAATCGATTATCTAATCGGATAGAATCAGTCATAAAACGCTGACAACACATGTACAACAATGATCTTGGAATGGTCTCTTTGGGCTGTCCACGCTTTGACTTGACACTGAAATCGAGTCAACAAATTGGTCTTGAGACTTGAATTGATCAGAATTGATTATGCACATGAATTGATTGGAATTGATTGTGTGGTGCTTGTGTGTGTGCTGACCTCCTTGACACAACTCTGCATGATGCTGATAATTTAGAAGATTTACATTATAATATGCAAGCTCTGCTCATCCAATCACTTAATGACCATTAACTAATAACTAGCAAAGAATGCTGAGCTGTATGCTGATCTATCCACATTAACATTGAACACACCACGCTCATCGACAAAACAGAATTCAAACAAAGGAAACAGCCAACTGATTCATCTGAACTTCAGCTCCCAGTGCTGCCATCATTCAATGAAACGTAATGAATTGGAAGAATTTACATCTTGTGCCACTTGGGGATCTCACCCTAATGCACCCCATCCCACAAGCGAAGACAAAGCAAGTTACAAGCTGACAAAGAAACCAACTAAGGAAACGTGCTTGAATGATCAGCGTATAAACAAGAACTGGAGACGACAAATTCCCTTGACACAGATCCGAAGACCACCCAATGTAGGAAATCCAGTAAACAGCGGTTAAGCCAATGGCTGGAAAAGTCTCTTCAGTTGACTGGTGTATTAAGCCATGCTAACAATGACCCACATGCAATGAAAGATGCACAGAAGTGACCGTTTACAATCTTCCGTGCTTTACGGCTGGGCTGTAAAATGGCAGACAGTGAAGACTGGGAAGCCAGGATAGATTGAAGCCGTTCTCAGTACAGATCATAATTCGGAGGCCTGGCTGGCTTCACTGTTACATAGAAGTCCTGCTGCTGCTGCTGCTGCTGCTGAACAGTCATCGGTTATTGGCTTCCATGGAATGCATCCATAAATCACTTACGGACTATCCAGTATCCAATGTCCACCAACTATATGCATCAGATGAGGCCAATCCCCTCGTGTCCTTCTCCAGTCTCCCTACTTGCCTCCTGTGTCTCCATGCACCATTCCTTCAAATCGTCCACAGTGTTCAATCGGTTGGTCAGCCTAACTGTCCACCTGCCATTAGTACCTGTCAGTCAAGTCTGGACTGTCTGCACCGTTTCCAAAGGTTGACATCTTTTCGATTGCAAAGACAAGAGCAAATGCGAGATCCATCGAGTAATGCTTTCTGGTCTCCACCCTACCATGTTTATTGTATCCGTCAAGCGTACAGCAGCTGGAAATGGCACACAGAGAGAACTCACTCGTCACGAAGACAATGGCCAGCGTCTGTCTTCCTAGGTTCATTCCGTGCAAGCCCAGATCAATGAAAGACAAATGGAGTGGATAGGAGGGGAAGGACAAAGTAATGGATGAGAAGGCATAGAGCAGCAGGACGAGGAGGCCACGGAGAAAGACAGAGCAAGACAGAGGAAGCAGAGAAGGAATAGGAGGAGCAGAGCCAAAGCAAGAGGAGTAGAGGAAGAGAACAGAAGGAGCAAGAGGAAGCAGTGGACGAGAAGGAAAAGCAGAACATGGAGGAGCTGAAGCAGAAGGAAGCAGAGGAGAATAAGGAGCAGAAGCAGGCATCATGTACATCACAATCATATGGTTGTCTTTGGTGACTATTATTAAGTGAGTGAAAGTTGGATTTCTGCAAAAAAGATGAAAACACACAGACTTACTTACTCACTAATCTAATCAAAAGTCATTAATTCGAAAAGCATATAGATAGGAAAGGAAACGTTTACTGCTGCAGCGAAGATTGAACAGCACCGTAGCAATAAAGCAGAGAATGTCATCGACTGATCCTTCCTAATTAAAACTACAAGGTCAGGATCTTGGTCTGGCAGGAAGCGATAACAGAGCCTCACAGTTCCCAAAAGTCTTTTTTACTCTCTTGAACGTCAAAAGAGAGCTTATTCTAATTCTAATCAAAGAAGAACTCCATATACAGCGTTAACAGAAGAGTCTAGAGATGATCAATAGAATGAAGAAGAAGGCTTTAAGAATGCACCTGACATGACACGAAACAGAACGAAACAGAAGCCGTCGTCAGATCAATCAACAGAACCACCGTGATAGATGCTAGTCATGCAACTGGCAGGAACATCAGAGAGACCACGCTTCTAGACAAGCACATTCTATAAATAAATCATTACATTAAGAGAGTACTTTAGAGATACACAATGCCGAGGAGCCTACAGACCAGTCACTACTTATTTGGATGGACGCCATTTTCGGGTTAGATATCAGTTAAGTGCAGCACGAATCCAAATAGGAATGGAACTGGCAATGACTGCAGTGCATAAATCTCTCCATTGTTTGGGCTGAACGTATCTTAGCTGGGTTCTGTAAATGCGATCCTGACAGAACACGTCATTAATGCATCTTTTGTCTGCAATGAAAGCGTCCAGGCTGGCATGATCGTTTGGGCAAACCAGACTTGTATCATCCACAGCTTTCGAATTGAAGCAATAAATTTGATGACACAGAGGAAAGAGAAAGACGAACAGGCTGCCGTCACGAGTTCAATACAACTACTACGTCAGACAACAATTCAGACAATTCAAAGCTGCAGACACCGACATTATATTAATCAGTGTCTAGGGAAGTCAGTGGGTGAATGGATTAGTAAATGATCAGATATATCATCAAGTAATCTACAAAATAAAACCCTAAACAGAATAATATTACAGTCAGGATGGCCATTAATCGAATTACATACACAATGAAAAGCTTACAGATCTGGCTACGGTAAGGAAGTGAATCATGAGATTTAAGATGACTAGTACTGTAGTACAAGAGAAAGCAGATCATAGTAGAGAACGACGTTGACGAGGATCAGAGGTAGAAGTAGCAGACATAAAGAAATGCAAGTCAATGAAGTCCATTGGTTGGTCATACAAGTATAGATAAACAACTCGTATGCAGTATTTACACTTAAAGGAATTGCCAAGCCTCAAGATTTGAAAACTATTCTAAATAACTAGAGGGGTTGAATTTCAGAATCCCTACATCTTCATGCTTGCCATGCTCAAAGAGAGCCACTACACCATTGCAAGGACAATTATGACTGGTGTTCGTCTTTGAATGATCTGTACGGAACGAAAAACGTGAAAAGTATAAAAATCACTATAGGTACCAGCTCAATCGTCTCTTTGCATGATATTCTTTAAGTTCCAGATATAATCTAATGACTGACTCATGCCTTCCAACATGCTGTTATCTTAATATCCAAGACAGCCGAATGGAGTAGCAAACAAGATTCATGAAGGACTGGAGTCGCAAACAAGTTGACATTCCATTGATCAGGGTGCATAGGTAAGACGAAAGAGTCTTAAATTTGGAACATGTGTGTCCTTCCAGGCATGACAAAACAGTTCAATCAGTCTGACCTACTTCAAAAGTAGCAATGAATAAGAAATGTGAGAATTATGGACAGGGTCAGTCGCATGACAGCACAGGTAGCAGCAGCAGCAGCATAATCAGCTGCAGGACCCCTTGTGAGCCTGTCCTGCAATGTAACTTAGATGGTTGGAGGCAGGGATGGATCAATGGATGGTCTTTGAAATGGGAGGCAGGCAGTCCACTCCATCCATCATGAACATATTTCACAGCAGACAAGAGACGGCCTCCCAATGCTACTGGGCCTGATGAAGACAAATTGCTAATCCTGCTTACTATACAGAGACTCCTTGCCCAAGTCAACCTCTCTCTGTATTTGGTGCTTATCTGCCTCTCCTTCCCTCCCTCCCTACCACCATGTCTTCCTCCTCCTTCTGCTCTCCTACACTTCATACAGCCCCTCTCTACCCTAATTCCTGCCTGCCTGCATGATTGCCTCCATGTACATCCGCCCTCTGCAAAATGGCCAGCGATCAAATAATTCCATTTACTGGCGCCATCTAACGGCAGTGAAAGTGACCAATCGATAGATTAGCAGCCTTAGTTAAGGACCCACGGACCGAACGAAGGCACTGCCGTCTTCCGATCGTAGTTTGGATTGGACAAACGCAAAGGACAATGATGAACACACAAAGACACTTGTGAACAGACTGAACAACGATGAACCTAACAAACAATTATGAACGTAGCGCACGAGGATAAACACAAAGGACAATGATGAACTCACAGAACAATATTGAAGAACACACAGGACAATGATGAGCACAGAGAACAACGATGAACCTACAAGACACTGATGAACATAAATAAAACCAATGGTTGCCGCCATGCATTGGAGAAGATATACTGCAAAGAGTAATGTCAGGAAATGAAATTCTGCAGGATAGGAAGCCATCCCATAGATCCACCCAACGAATCCAGCCAACTCCGCCCACCTCATAGATATAGATGACAATGTCTACAACTTACAAGACCACAATGACAGGGCAAGGCAGCAGCATCATGGGCGCCCACACATAGGGGCAAGAGGGGGCACTTCCCCCCCTGGAAAATTGTTTGACTTGTATTTTAACTGCTAATTTTACGAATTTATACAAACTATCACTAAAATACAGATAAGTTATAAGTGATTTCTTGTAAATTGTTTCACATTTTGAAATTATACATTTTAAGAACTCTATGAAAATGTTCATATTGTTAATTTCCTTGTTTACGTATTCAAGCTCTTGTGCTTTGCCCCACTCTTGTAGATTTGTTGGTGCTTTGCCCCCTCTTGACAAAATTTCTGCGGGCGCCCATGAGCATCATTAAATGTGCTGTTCATTGCAAGGCTAATAGAACTATTCAAATACAGACACCAATAGCAGATGGATAAAATATTCTCCATTGGAAACCAATTGCAAACTGCATTTCATTTATTTATAAACATATTTCTATACCGCAGCCTTCCGCCCATTTAAGTCCATTTACTACTCAGAGGCAGTCCCGATCACAGCCCGGAGATGTATTGAACAGAATACGGCATAAAGTCAATGTAGTATATATAGTTAATAGTGCTTCTAAATTTATATTGAGCTGCTTTAAGACTCATCACAAAATGGTCAAAAACCATCTGTGGAAAAGAGGCAGAGTTGAAGGGGCCTCACCTGTCTCTAAGGCACGGTCACAGCTGTGGCTCAGAGCTAAATGGAAATGATATAAATGTTCAATCGAAATACTTAAATTGTTATTCAGCCAGAGATTATGCTTGAGATAGGCAGCAGTCAAAACGTATGAATAGAAATATTGTATTTCTGCATAATTATCAATCAACTAATCAACAAATCAAAATTAATACATCGCCCCTTGAAGATCTACGCTCAGAGGAGCTCACGACTCAGGCCAAGGGGAAGAAAACAGGAGCCAAAGAAGGGCAAGAAATAGATGACAGCGAAGCCACAACTCTCCAGTGGAAGCCCATTCATTGTCACTGGTTCTAAAAAGTATGCTGCTGCTGCATTTTGACTGTATGGACAAAGAGAACCATCAGATTCCCATGGTTAGCGGAGCAAAGTGGGCAGCAAGTCTATGACCACCATGGGACAAGACGGGGCAACAAGCTACCATAAAGTAAGCAGACGCTTTCCTTGAGAGACAGAACCAAGCTAAAGAAGAGATCCGTAAACATATGCGTGTAGGAAAGACAATGAAGTGCAAGACATGGCCACTGGTCAGCCTAATAAACTGATTCAAGTCGGTCAATCCAGTGGCGTAGAGAGCTGAAATGCCACCCGGTCAAAGGCCCAGAATGACACTCTAAGCCGCCCTTGGTCACTTAATTTTGGACTGCTATGAAATGCAATTTCTGCAAGATGCTGCATTCTGAGTGATGATCATCGATTGTATAAGGCCTACTTATACAACGTTATTTCAGTTCATTCCTTAAGTTTATCTCTCTCGAATTTTGTCAAGTCTCTCTGCATTTCCAATTATCCGATTCAGCTACTGGCCTACATCTTCATGGGGTGCTAACACACGTGCAATGGATAACACACTATCAGAAAGAATTCAAGAGCTAAGATCGTGTCTCGTAACCTCCCTAAGCTAGACTCAACCTTTCTCATCAGATGCCATAGGAAAATGAGGCATTTTAACCGACTGAGCATCAGAGCTGTTGCTGGGAGAGCCTCTGAGCAGTTCATACTTTGGGAGCCGCTATTAGAATCTTTAAATGTAATACAATTTATTAAGTAAAAAGTTTGCAAGCATTTACAGTGGCAAAATCAATGGCATCATCAAAATTGATTGTTTCCGCCATCTCTTTTTCAATGAACAGCATTTCCTAATTCGGCAGTTGCACTTTGAATAAAACTACGCGTCAGTTGAGAAAAAAGCTTATCTCAGAGGTAGCAATATTGATATGCACTTTTACAAATGTGCATAGTTCTATTGTCAGGCTTGGAAAATAATCATTGTAGGCTACTCCCACTTCAACCTAGACCTACCTTGTAACACTTATAGTGCTTCCCAGTTTTGCCTGCAATTTAAGCATAAGTATACCACAGAATGTTATTTTCACTATGGAATCAACGTATAGTGGAAAATCATATATAGACCCAGCTAATCTCATATTTAACGAGCATTGCAAAATTTATTATTTTCCTGAAATTTTATTCATTGGTTGTCTGGAACGATCAATGAAAACCAGGCTGACTTGGTCAACTTGAGAACTGTGTTTCCTCAGTTATCTTTTTATTTCTCATTTTCTACTTTTCATTTCTTAACCAATATTCAAACTGTCGCTTTAAAGGTTGTGCGTGAGACTGCCTGGAGCTGATGAAGTTGAAGACGCTGTAGCTGACCTCTGTGACCAGGTCAATTCAAAATCATCTCAAGCCTCTTGCATTGCATTACAAATCTGACAAACATCCCCAGACATACTTATGTCATCTAGTAACTATTGCTAAGGCGTAATTATTAACAATTCAGCAGAAGAAGAGTCATAAATCTGGTCGATGCTGTTCTGCAAAACAGTCATTAATGTCAATGTTCGGTTCATCAACAATCTGAGCTTGCAATTCTTGTTATAGCTGATAAAAATCCCATTGCAAAAATAGCTTTTAGCCAGAGCTGCCAGACCACATAAACTTTGTCTTGCCAAAGCAGCATCGCCTCTTTCGTCTTCATTTGCAAAGTTATAAAAAACATTATAAAATACACTCTTAAAGCACTGTTGACCCAGTTACCCATTGATGGATCAAATCCTTTCAAATCAATGCTTCATCATTATTCAAAATTACTCCCGGCTTCAGTATCACAGTTGTGACAAAGACATCGTCCACTTTCTCGTCCAGTATCACCACAACTATTCCATGTCTGCATGGTACTACCAGTGGAAAAATTGTAGCCAATCTCAACAGTACTAACAATTAATGGTAAACTTGTCGACATAGGACAAAATAATGATAGTTCCCAAGCTTCCAACAACATTAGAGATACAAGCAGAGGTCAAACTGCAAAAGCTGCCAACAAAATTCACTAACTACCAGCATAGCAACATTCACGATAGAGATCAGTTCTACATTCCAAATGCACAGTAATGGGCAAAATTCTAGCTCTAAGCACCTACATCCAGGCTCGAGGGTACATGTGTAATGTACCATAGGTATTCTATTATTTAAAAGGTGCGTACGTATTTTGACGTACCCTATTTTAGAGTACTAAACAATACGCCATTGCTAATCATAAGAATGTTCAATTTCATTTAAGCAAGCAATCACATCTCAGTATAGAGCGTAGTAAATTGCTGCATTGCTATATTGTAGGTCTATCTTTACCCAGCATACATTGCACTTAATGCACTAATGTCAATCAGCGGGCTCAGTGATGTGTACTTAGCTCTCCTTAGAATGACAGTAGGCCTACAACTTGCATTAAATTAATTATAAGTTTGTAACCTAAGAATTTATCGAATGTACGGCTATGCTACAGGAAGCCCCAGTTTCAATGGCGCATACTGTTGACGTAAGTTTATACGTAATCAATGGGTTGCCCTGTAAACCAGAAATAATATGCTAGTATATGGAACGTATCATACACGCATTTTATTCAGCCATTTGCACTTTAGCCAATGAAAGGTACGTATGTATTTTAACATATTCTATTTTAGGGTACATGTAACCTCGAGCTCTGATCTACATTAAAAAATTAAATTGAATGAAATGCCTCAAATCCGTTCCCGGTAACTCTAATTAATTACCGTTATGTTTTTACGTACTATTCTAAATAATAATACCGGATCTTTCGATGATGCGGTGTATGCGGTGATGTCCACACTAACGCTCTGTAATTTAAGTTGAAAAATTTCTCATACAGCTGCTACGGGG